>PVKC010022783.1:0-17539 GCA_004027635.1 Crocidura indochinensis
GAATTCCAACATGCAAGTCTTCAGCTCATAATAAGCAGGAAGCTAGGAGATGAAAGAGAGCATTTTCCTGCAACTGGGCATATTTATTGAGAAGGAACAGATCACACTAGAGGTGGGATTTGAAAGTCTAAACACCAATTCAAAGTGCTACATACAATGATGTTTCAACCAATGAGTCACAAGTTGTAGATTGAGTGGGATGGAATGAGATTAATCCCACAGTGTGAAAGAAACCTGTATAAACCATAGAAAAGTTCTATTACTTTAGCTATAATTCTGGAAAACTGTAATGTTGAACTTCATTAGACAAATTTAGAACAAATAATCGCCACCTTGTTTCAGAATATCATTTGGGGAGCAGTTCTTAGGAAATCAACTGTTCTTCAAGAGCTTTGTTTTGTTTATTTTAATATAAGCCTTGCAACAGTGTTTAGGGGAAAGAGGTTACCCCTGACTCTACTCTGCCCACAATGTGGGCCTCATGGTTTAATGCACAAGTTCTTTTATGAAGTTCATGAGAGACCAGTGGTGCTGGGGACAACCATGGCCACCTCAAGGTGGTGTTTGGTGACCAACGGGGCTATATAACTGATGGTATTACGGCAGGAAAAGCATATAATGTCGTGCCAGGAATTCATGCAAACTCATGCAAAAAACATGCATGCTAGCATTTTGAAATATCTCCTTAGTCCCTCACCAATGGTTTTTAATGCAAAAATCGAGCATTATGAATTTCAATATTTATGATGTTAAGCATCAATATTAAAACACAACTTCCTTGCAGCACTACTATAGTCTCTCTAGAATAAGGATTTCTCAGTGGCCTAAAATAATGAATTAGTTGACATGTTTAACTGTATATAGAATTTTCAGTGTCCTCCAGATTTTCTCGGAAAGTATTTATTGTCATTGCTGCTTTTCTTTTGGATTTTTGTTTAGACCTGGCTGTGCTCAGGACTTAACTCTTGTCTCTGTGCTCGGAGTACACTCTTGCAGGTATTGGGGAATCATAAGGGCTTCTGGGGATCAAACCTTGGTTGATCACATGCAAGGTAACTATCTGCAGTATTTTTATCCAAACTATGAAAAAAATTTTTATAAAAGAAAACATTTTATTTTATCCACTTTTATCACTCCCACACAATCACAAAACTATACAAATTTTACCTCTACACACATTGGAGGTATTCACAGGACAGAGACCCCTTAAATCATACCCCTATCTACCTTGAATATAGAACATCCAATATTTATGCATTATTACCCAATACACACAACACAGATATACACTTCTCTTAGAATAATATTTATATACTATTCTATTAAAAACTCAATATTTGTTTTACATGAGAATATTGATTCTATTCTTGAAGACAGATTCCTAAATCACACGGCTTCTTGATTTTTAATTCCCATAGGCACTCATCTGGAATAGGATTTGTGTGTTGTAGGCTTCACCTGAGTACAGTTTTTTTTCTGCATTTATTACCTGATTAATTCTATTAATTGTATTCTCTGATTAATAATAAATTATCACCATGTATAGTACAATAATTTAGAATACAGCTGCCCACTATAATTCTTCATTGCATTTATTTAATATTGGTATGACTACTTATATTTAAGTATTTAGGGTTGGAGCTATAATATGATAGGGAATAGGGCACTTGCTTTGCATGTGACCATCCAGTGCTTAATTCCTGACACCACGATTGGTTCCCAGAGCCAACCAGAAGTGATTCCTGGGTGCAGAGTCAGGAATAAGCCTGAACACTTCCAGGTATTACCCCCCCCCCAAAAAAACAAACAAAAAAATCAAGCAAACAACCAAAAAAGATTACATGTTCAAATAGGGGAGAAAACCCTACCCATGTGGTCCTTCAGGATTTAGGGTTTGGTTGCTAGCAGATAAATTTACCCTGAAGTCTTAGTTTTTAGAAGCAATTGATAGATTAAAAAAAACTAATATAATTTGTGAGATTATTTATCATGTACAGTTCTAAGTCCCAATAAAAAGAAGTGCATTTATGACTAATTACTAAAAAATAACTCAGTCAGAAGACTTGGGGTCGGAGCACTGACACAGCAGTAGGAGGTTCACCTTTCATGCAGCTGACCTAGGACAGAGCGCAGTTTGATCCCCTGGCATCCCACATAGTCCCCTGTGCCTGCTAGGAGTGATTTTTAAGTGCATAGACAGGAGTAAATCCTGAGCTTCACCCAGTGTGGCCCCCAAATCAAATTAAATTAAATTAAAACAAAACAAAACAAAACAAAAAGACTAGGTGTCCTAAAATCCTTCCAAATAAAACTGGATTAAAACTAACTTTTCTGATGGTGCAAGAGATAGCTTTTCTACAGTTTAATCAACATTTTTTCCTGAGTTTCCACCTTTGAAATAAATTATAGTGTCAGGACAGGATTTTCCTTTTTTAGGATATGTAGTTTCTGTTTCTATGAAATGTATTTCCCTTAACTTGGGAATATAAACTATTGAGGCATGAAGACTTTTCAGTAAAATAATAAAGGAATCCATGCATTGAAATCACCTTGAGTGCTTGCAGTATTCAATCATAGAATGATTAAAAGTATTTTTATTTGTAGAATTCATTTCAACTACCCAGTACAGGCTATACTGTGCTTTTAAGTGGATAACTCCAATCATGCCAAAATTTATTATGTTTCATTCAGAATCTTCTAAACTTTATGGATTCTTATGTCAAAGAACAGTATATTATCAAATTAAATATTACTCTGGACATATCAGTTGTAACAGGTAACTTATCTCCACATTAGTAAAAGCTGACTCTGTATCATTATGATAAGTTGTCTTGATTTCTCCAATTTCCCTGCCATGTCTCACTAAATTTTTTGTTTCTACTACATATTTTTCCTTTATATCATTTTCTTGTGTTGCTCTGTTTAAAAGGAGAAATTACTGTTGTCATACCAGTAAGATTTTAAACTATCTTGGTATGTCCATGTAGTCCCAGCAATGTTAACATTTCTATCTTGCATTATGTTGATCTCCTTCAGAGTATACATGGTACACGTGTACCATGTGCCCTCAGCCTTGTATGCTCAAGTCACACAAATATTTGAAAGCTTCTTGTCATAAGACTATTTCCCAGGCAGTGCTCTTGCCCCAGAAACTCTTTATCATGTGTTTATCTTCCTCGCTCTTCTTCCTTCAGACTTCACTGGGACTTACATTCTACACTTGTTTACTTACCCTTTATAGTACTTCTAAATTACTGTGAAGTCCTGACAGAGTCCACTTATTTCAATTTATCATTTGTCTTGTCATCAATTTATACATCTCTACCTATAAATGTGAATAAAGTAGGTGAAGTATGTCTTATTTAAAATTCAGAGCTCGTAATTCAGTGAGACATATGGTCAATAAGCAATGCTGAGTGGAAAAAGAATGGGCAAATGGACAGAAACTCAAGTGTTAAAACTTCTGGTCTTAACTTGAAATGCTACACAAGTTTTGCATTCTCCTTCATTCTTGTTCTCTCTAGATATGGTATCGGAAGGACCAATTAGCAACTTGAATAAGCTAGATTTCTCCCCCAAAAATCTTCTGAGTACTATGGAATCTTGTGTTTAATAACGTTATACAAGAAAAACATCTTTGAAAAAATTGCTCGGACATTGACAGTCCTTAGATGCTTTGCATGTTCATTATCTGAAATTAGTTAATTGGTTTTCAGTATTTGTCAATAGTTTCCAGTATAACACTGAGAAAGCTTTTATTTTCATTTTATTATAATATGTAAACATAAGTTCTGGATTGATTTATACTCACATGCTTAGTTATCCTCAAAGAATTATTTTTCATTGTAATTAACAGATTTGAAGAATTCTGCATTTAGATAATGTAGATACCTTGACCAACAAGAGGGACACTTCCAGGTTAGTGGTGAAAACAGGTTAAATACTAGATGACTAGAAAATGTCTTCATTTTTCTATCCTTTTAGAATCAAAGTTTCATCTGAGAATACACCATATGTGTGGATTAGAGCAGGGGTAAGTGACTTTAAAATATGTCTTAGAGTTTTTCCTAGTCTAACAGTTTTTCACCTGTTGCTCTACAAATAGTATAAAACTGAATCAACTTATACTTTTCGATCATTTTATTCTGAACACAAAAAAGTGATGATTTATAATGTATGAAAGCAAACAATATTTTTAAATGTTTTCTTGGGGCTGGAGTGGTAGCACAGCAGTAGGGCTTTTCTCTTGCATGTGGCTGACCCAGGACAGACCTGGGTTTGATCCCCAGCATTCCAGATACCCCGGAGCCAGGAGTAATTTCTGAAAGCAGAGCCTGTAGTAACCTCTGAGCACCACTGGATGTGGCCCAAAACTAAAAAAATAAATAAAATTAAAATGTTTTCTTTCTAGCTGAAATTATAGAAATATATTGAATTAAAGCATTTTTGACAAAAAAGTCTTTGCTAATAATAAATAATAATTGTCCCCTACTTAGATAATTCTCTATACAATTTTGAGTCTGCTTTCTTTTAAAAATTTAGGTCAAAAACATTTCAGGTCAATTTTCTTGAACAAACTGAACAATACTGCTTCAATCAGAAAAATATATTAAAATTAAAAGATAAAATCTTCATATTAAGATAAAACCAAATTATGGAAGGCTAGAGAAATTGTGTAGGGGTTAAGGCACCTGCCTTGAAAACAGTCTAATCTTATTTGATCCCCAGAATCCCATTTGGTCCGCCAAGTACTGCAAAGATTAATTTCTGAGTACAAAGCCAGAAATAAGTCCTTTCACATGATCTGGTGTGGCCTGAAAAAATGCAGAATTATATGTAACTCATAAATGATCATTTATATTATAGAAAATGAAATGCAAGTAGTAAATAAAGCATATTAATCAGCCTCATTTCATAAAGAAGATATGTATATAATGATTTTTGCAGAAATTAACAAACTCCAAGCAATTTTGTTTAAAAACTTATATTCTCATCATGACACTTTACTTATTTTTTTCTGATTTCCATACTACATCTTGCAATATTCAAGGCTTATACTATATTTTGCACTCAGGAATCACTCTATATGGTCTAAGGACCATATAGAATGCTGGGAATAAATCCCAGGTTAACTTTGACCCAGGTTGGCTTAAGCACCTTAACCAGTATTCTATCTCTCTGGGTCCTTATTTCTAACTAGGAAAAGAATTTTTATATATTTTACTTATACTTTTGCTTACTAACTGGAAAAAATAGCTACATTTCTCATTTTATAACATTTTTATCTATAAACAAAGAATCAGTACTGTAAGAAATGCAATTAAATTTGACATTATAAATAAAAGAGGGGAATATTATTTTTACTCCAGAGAGTGAAACATGCTTTTTACTTTAGCGTTCAAAGATCTTCCTGATCAACTAGTCAAGAATAAAGAAGTTCTTTCTTATTGCACTAGTTTGCAGGAGGGTGTACTTCGTTTTTTTAATTGCACTGGTGTATTTTATTTTTGTTGTTGTTCTGGTGAAAGGGGGTGTACTTTTATGACCGAAACCCAATTACAAACATGTTTTTAACCATTATGCTTCATTAAATAAAGAAGTTATTTTAAAAACTACTTCACCCAGTCAAACTTAAAAAAAAATAAAGAATAAAAATGTTCTGTGTTTCTGCCTCCCCCAATGGAATATCCATGGATTGAAATTTGCAGAATCCCACAGACACAATTCAATGTTATAACTCCAGAAAAAGTCCAAGTAAGAGTAGAGTTCAAAATATTAAAAATATATGGGGCCGGAGAGATAGCATGAAGGCAACGCATTTCCCTTGCATGCAGAAGGAAGGTGGTTCGAATCCCGGTATCCTATATGGTCCCCTGAACCTGCCAGAAGCAAATCCTGAGCCTAGAGCCAGGAGTAACCCCTGAGCGCTGCCAGGTGTGACCCAAAACCCAAAAAACAACAAATAAAAATAAAAATATAAAAAACTGAATTGACATAAAATTTATTGATTGAAACTGGTTAGAATAAAAAGTATTTTATAATGATAATGTATAAGTATTAGATAATTAAAATAAAAATAAGTATTTTATTGTATGCTCAATTTTTCTGTGCTATTCATTAAAACAAGAAACTCATTTTAAATATAAGAACATCAGGTTGTGAGTGGTTAAATCACTCTGGATTTATAGCATCTGGATAGATGTTAAAACTCAGAACTCTACATTCTGGATATCTTTCCAATTTCCCTGACTTAGAATCTAAGAACCCAAACCCAACTCTCTCCATATATAAATGAGTAAGAACAGTTTAGAAAAGTGCAGAAGAACCAGTTATGAGGACACTCAAGTATAAAATGCTCATCCAAAAGATCAAATACAAATGGATTAAAGACCTTGAAAACAGACCTGAAACCATAAAGTATATAGAAGAATATTTAAGCAAAACACATGACATTGTGACTAAAAGCATCTTCAAGGAGGAAGCACCACTGTCTAAACAAGTGGAAACAGATTTAAAAAAATGGGACTACATTAAACTGAGAAGCTTCTGCACCTAAAAGCAGCATCTAGGACACAAGGGTCACCCACAGAAAGGAACAAAACATTCACCAATATGCATCAGATAATGGGCTAGTGTCTAAGATATACAAGGTATTGATAGAACTTAATAAGAAAAAAAAACTAACCTCATCAAAAATGGGGATAAGAAATGAGAGACATTTCCTCAAAGAAGAAATATAGATTCATGTGCTCAAAAAGCACATGAAAAATGAAAAATAACCACTATTCATTAGGGAGATGCAAATCAAAACAGCAGGGAGGTGCTATCTTACACCACGGAGACTGGCACACATCACAAAAAAAAACAATAACAAACAGTGATGGTGGAGATGTTGGGAGAAAGGAACTCTCATTCACTACTGGTGGGAATGTCTTCTAGTCCAGCTTTTATGGAAAACAATATGAAGATTCTTCAAAAACTGGATATTGAGCTCCCATATAACCCAGTTATACCATTCCTAGGGATATATCCTAGGAACAACAACAAAAAAATACAAATAAATGCATTCTGCACACCTATATTCACTGCAGGGCTATTTACAATAGCCAGACTCTGAAAACAACCAAGATGCCCTTCAACAGATGAATGGCTAAAGAAACTGTGATTCTTATACGCAATGGAATATTATGCAGCCAGCAGGAGAGATGAAGTCATGGAATTTTCCTATATGTGGATGTACATGGAATTTATTAAGTCAGAGGAAGAGAGACGCACACAGAAAAATCTCGCTCTTCTGTGGGATTTAATAAAAATAAAAACATTATTGTAATAATGCTCAGAGACATTAGAAATTAGTTTTAAAAGGACCAGCCCTTGAGATGAAGCTTGCCACAAAGATTGGTGAACACAGTTAGAAAAATAACTACACAAACAACTATCATGAAAATGGGAATGAGTGAAAGAAACAGAATGCCTGACTCGAGAACAGGAAGGGGGGGAAGGGAGATGTGGGACATTGGTGATGGAAAGGTTGCACTGGTGAAGAGGGGTGTACTTTTCTATGACTGAACAACAAACTACTCCAACTAAAAGCATGTTTTTAATCATGATGCTTAAATATTTTAATTTATAAAAGCAATAAAGAAGCCCATTGTAGCCCACTTTTAAGGAGAGAAAAGGGCATCCAAGAAAGATAAAACTTGGCCTTTTTCTTCAAAGGACTTGAGACACCAGTGATAAATTAATTTAAACCTGTTTATAGTCTGATGTTGTGTATGTAAACATTTCTAATATTATCATGATCTGTAATTGTTGTGTATAAACATTTCTAGCCTGGCTCAGATTTCTACTAGCCAGAAAACTTGGATCTGGTACACTAAATCATAAAAGCTTCCAGAAATCCAACTGTTCATATAATTTTATACCAAGCTTGGAATCAGAAGATATGAACCTTCTGATAAAAGTTAGGTTAAAGAGGAAAATGAACTAGCGGTTCTAAACAAAAATCAGTTATTGAAGCTAGCTTTACAATAGCAAGCCCTTTATGTTCCTGAGAGGGGTAGTCTTGGCATTGCCGAAGTCCAGAGCAATTATGAGCTGCCATCTATAATTCTGTTCTAGGAGTCAGGAAGGTTTTATATATAAAAGTCCATTTTTCACACTCCATTATCAGACCCCCTGCCAGATTATTCTCCTAACATTAAAAGAAAGAAGATTGAAATATGGAATGCTTTGAGGTCAGAGAGCCAGCAGTGAATCACTAGAAGAAAGATTATTCTTGACTCGGGTCTCTAGAAACCAGAGTTATTCTATACTCTTTCTTTTTAAAGTAAAAATGTTTCTTTTTAGCTCATTTTCCTTAAAATAAAAGTAATCAATTTCATTCATGATAAATTATAAAACTTATAAGTACCTAAAAGTGTCAGAAATCCACATTTTATAAAAAAAAAATTATATAAGGCCATTGTATTCTATCTTTTGAAATTTCTTTAGAATTTATAAAATGTGTGCATTCAAAAAAATATAGGAAACATTTGTGCTGATGAAACTTAAGGGAAATACAGATAAAAGGGAAATTTGGGACTTAATATAAATTTAGCTAGCACTACAAGATAATATTGGATAGTGTTAAATGTCTTCTAATGTAATAACCCAAATGTTTCTATTCCCACAACATTTAGCAAAAATCTTTTTTATAATAATTTTACTTTGACCATTATTAAAATCTTAATTTAATAGCTTCTTGTAATATTTTGCCTGACAAATAAAAAGAGGGACCTTGTTGTGAAATCACAACAATAAAGACTTTCTCTGGCTTCCTTGACCCTCCTTCTACTTTCATCCCTTTCTTTACTAATCAACAATTACCTACATGGAACGAGTGCAAGAAAAGTCTTTTGTCTGCCACTCTCTCTCTTCCCCTGCTCCATTGTGGTTTCAATAATAAACATATAAAGCTTAATAAACAAAAAGCTGGTTTTGTCAGGCAGCACATCACATGAGGCTGAAAACACTGCAACTATACGTTTCATCCTCTTAAGCTTGCCCCAGTTTATTTCTGCCATGACACTTGCTCCAGACCCATTTTCTAGGAATTGGGTTATGGTTTATGGATTCCCACAAGCCAGAATTAAGCCTTCTGCACAGTTGGGTATTGCCCAAAACAAAAATAAACAAACAAATAAAGCTTTTTAGTCATGGAGAAATTTACCTATATTTTCCTCTATGTATTGTATGGATTCAGGCCAGAAATCTATACGGAAGTGGATCCTAGTGAAGCAATTAGTACAAGAACATAGTACAACTTAAATTCAATCAGAAAGAACTGTGCAACTTTGATGCTTGTAATGATTCAATTAAAATATCTATATGTATATATATATCATATGCATGGCTCATACTGGAGTTTCTGCTGTGCATTTTCCAGTTTCAGATTTCACCTACCCTGAGTCATATATTCATTGCCTCATAATCATATCTTAATGGTGGCCAGCAAATATAGGACAGTGAAAGAAGCTGTCAAAGAACATTGGAAATTACCAGCGGCCTCTTGGACTGTCATCCTATTCCATTTCAAATTGTACACTTTGAAGAGAGTTCTACAAGTTAAAACTAGTTCACAGTAAATACAATAGGAAAAGGACACTCTGATGTTGTAGCATGTGAAAGATACCTGGGGACTGTGCTCAAGAGTAAAGAGAAGATTTAGGGGACTGTATGATCTTTCATTTCAAGGTTCATAACCTGATATTGATTTTCCAGTATTTAGTCTTCAGTATTCTCCAGTAGGAGATGGTGTCTGTTTCCCGCAAGAGACCATTACTGAACCACATCAGACCTTTTAGAAGTCTCTTCTTTAAAGGCAGGCCTAAGAAAAGTACAATTGTCTTCCTAACTGTCTCCCTGACACCTAAAATATAGGAGCTCTGAGAGCCTGATGTAGAGATGGAAGGAAGAAGGCTACTCTTAGCAATACTTAGGAATACTTGAGGCTGACATCAAGGTGACCTGTGGTGTCATTTTTTGATCCTCTGGGATTATGGTCAAAAGAACTGCAATTTAATCTAACATTCTAATCAAATTCTCTTTGAAGAATTTCATATTGCCTCCAAATGACAAGGGACTGAAGTGGGTAAATGATTATGTAAAAGAATGTTGACATGGCTTTTATTATCTCAAGAAGTAGGGCTAGGAAGTATCAGGTACCAAGGAACATATTTCTATGAAAGAAGAAAATAAAAAGAAGTGAAATAGTGGGCTGCGTTATGTGAGTAGGAAGGAGTTTGATAGTGTATGTATGTGAGCAGAGTCTGTGCACCCACTCAGAAGAAGCAAGCTGGTAGCCTTACTTCCCAGGCTACACAAACTTCAAGTTTGCATCTAATTTATATTATTCTAACTAAAACTATGTCTTCGCTAGAGGGAAATTCAAAGCAAAGAGCAAAGGAGGACCACATAACTGCAGGTCAATTTTGCAAGAATGTGTCAAGATCAGAGAGCCACTACCTCATGTTGCTTATATGTATAACAACATGTGGACTTCTACATACTATACCACTGGGAATCACATACAAAAATGTCATAACGTTGCAGCCGGTGTGATAGTGCAGAGGTAGGGCATTTGCCTTGCACCTGGTTAATCCAGGATGAACCTGGGTTCGATTCCCAGCATCCCGTATGGTTCCCCAAGCCAGGCGTGATTTCTGAGTAGCCAAGAGTAACACCTGAGTATCACCGGGTGTGTCCCCCCAAAAATAATTATAACCAAAGTCTGTGGCTCAAGGTAAATAATATCTTTTCAATTTTGTTTATGAACTCGAAGCAAGGAGACATTTTGAAATGTATTTGTTCAGCGCTTCACAATTTGGATCTCACTGAGGGAACCTATTGAGAATTCCCTTATTATTCTTGTATCATCTCCAATTAATTACTACAATTATTGTGGTCCCAGAATAAAGAGCACAAGTTATCCAGAAGAGAGATAGATAGAAGTCACTGAATGGGGAAAGTGATTCTGTTTTCTTTGCAAAGTATTAGTGACTTATCTCTCTTAATAAACAAAGAATTCACTGATTCTCTATGGATAGGAGAAGTGTCAATGTGTTCAACTCTATCTCTCCAGCGTCTATCTTCATTCGGTCACAGAATTTATTTTTTAAAAAATAATAAGAATATTTTTTCTTTTGTGTCCAATTGAAACAGTAACCTATTTTCAATATTTCAATAGAGTTTTCGGTTCACTCTATGGTTTCTGTCTTGAAGGAAGCAGAACTAGAACCTGAAGCCTTCCTTCAACTGGGATGTTTATTGGGGTGTTATCCCCCTCTACAGGAATTTTGTATTTTCTTACACTGTATTTCCTCTGCATTTCAATGACTTCCAAGTGCCAGAGACAGATGTAGAAAGCAGCCCAAAATATCAGACCCAACTTTACTACAACATACAATCCGCATTACAAGCTTACAGAGGAGCCAGCAGCACCAGCTGAGTCCTGCCTGGTGAAACCGACAGCTTCCTGGAATCAAAAAGTTCTTTTCCACCTTGCATGGGTTTTTGCATAACTCTTCTTGCATATGAAACGTGATGTGTATCTACTTCCTTTCCTTGTTCGGATCCAGAACAAAATGAATATATCATCCCATTAGCCCCCAGCTTGCAGCCAATCTCACAATCATTGTTCGTTTAGGGCTAATAGTGTTTACCAAGGCTTTTTGCAGTATTGTCTGTGACATGTAGCAGAAGCCAGCCTAGCAACTGTAGCTAAGGGGCTGGGATCATTGTCTTTGCAGCAGAAAATCACTGGTACACAGGCTCTCGAGGCATTGCACTATAAGGTATGGAAAGTCAGAAGGTTTTAGCAAAATAAAATCTTACATATCTGTAGAAATTTTTAAGTCGTTTTATAAGGAAGAAGCAGCTTGAAGAGGATAGGTGGAGGCCCCACAGCACAACACTCTGAGATCCATGCCTACGTAGTGGCTTTAGCACACAGTGGAACAAAATATTTGCTTCAAATTCTAAAGGCATTTACCCTCTGCAGCTAACCCTGTAGGAAAACGCCCCAACCATAAGTCCTAGCCTCTGTCTCAAACCTTGCAGAGAAAGAAGCACGTTATCGCTAGATCATTTTGATAATCGTGTCTCGACACCCAGCAGTCTTAATTTTCTTATGAGTTGCATAGAGTGCAAATTGTGTCTTTTTTTGTAAGCTCAACTCTGCTGTGAATTTTTTTTCTATCCATAATTAAGAACCCGATGGCCATACACATTTTTCTGCTAATAAAATAAATG
The DNA here is from genome assembly GCA_004027635.1 of Crocidura indochinensis. Classification (NCBI taxonomy): domain Eukaryota; kingdom Metazoa; phylum Chordata; class Mammalia; order Eulipotyphla; family Soricidae; genus Crocidura; species Crocidura indochinensis. The sequence goes on from PVKC010022783.1 coordinate 12,292, forward strand.
GAAAACGTCCTTACGGGTGGAAATTTTGTGCAAGTGAGTCTACATTTGGAAACAGGGACTGGTCATTATATTTTTGTATGATCATTTTTACCTTCCAAAAGTTATAATGCAAGCCCCGAATTTCACATTGATTGCATAGATATCATTTGTTTGGCCAGACACAGTGGTGCTCAGGGCTCACTCACAGCTCACTATTATAATTACTCAGGGACTCTGTTTAGTGCTGGAACTTGAACCTGAGCCAGCAGTAGATAGATAGATAGATAGATAGATAGATAGATAGATAGATAGATAGATAGATAGATAGATAGATAGATAGATAGATAGATAGATACATAGATACATAGATACATAGATACATAGATACATAGATACATAGATATAGATGATAGAGAGAGAAAGATTGATTGATTAGATATATAGACAGACAAATAGATGACAGATAGATGGATAGACAGACAGGTAGATAGATATATAGATGAAAGACAGAAAGAGTGTGTCCTTTTTTTTTCAACCCAAACTTTATTTATTTATTTACTTACTTATTTTGGTTTTTGGGCCACACCCAATGAGGCTCAGGGGTTACTCCTGGCTATATGCTCAGAAATTGCTCCTGGCTTGGGGGACAATAGGGAACCATGGGGGGGAGGGGTCAAACTGCAGTCTGTCCTACGCTAGCACATACAAGGCAGACACCTTACTGCTGCTTGTGCCTCAACCCAACTTTTTTGTTTTGTTTTGTTTTTGGCTCACACCTGACAGCCATCAGGGGTTACTCCTGGCTCTACGCTCAGAAATCGCTCCTGGCAGACTCAGGTGACCATATGGGATGCTGGGATTCGAACCACTGTCCTTCTGGATGCAAGGCAAATGCCTTACCTCCATGTTACCTCTCTGACCCCACAACCCAACTTTTAAGAAATCTGGTACATCTTATGTTATTCTTGAAATGTTACAAACACTCATTTTTTTGACTCTCAAGTAATGATATTCTGATGAAAAATGCCAGAACTATACCTAGGACAAAGATTTTTGGAGGGCAACAGCTATCACCTGAAAACAAAAGAGGCAGCCCAAAATAAACTGTAGTGTCTGATTCAATAGGACCGTTGCCAGTAGTTTTACACGTAGATGCTGGCATGTATCAACTGGTGGCTCACTAGTGAATGTAGTTGAATCAAAGCAAATTGTAGTAGCAAGGTCAATATGCTAAGCTCTAAAGCAAGGTATTCAAAAAATCCTTTAGCTCTTGTCAGAAAACTCTACACTCAGCTCCATGCAATGCATAAAACCTAACTGGTATTGGCTGTGGCACAAGTCACTAATAAAGTGGAAGAATATTTGATCCAAGAAGTGAGTTGTGGGTGGTATCTACCTGGAAAACTCATCCTCTTTGCATGAAATTTGTATTCTACCCTACTTCATCTTACTAAGGTTAACTTTGAACTGTCGTAGTTGCACAGGTTAAAAGAGAGTCAGTTCCTTGCATGAAGATCAAGGGAGGGAATACGCTCAGCTTCACTGCAGGCTGCTCTTGTGCAGAATGAAGTGGGGACATGGGCTTTGTAGAAGACAGGACAATGTGAGCCTATCAGTTGGCGGTCCTTCTATAAATTGGCTTTTTCTTCTTGATACAGAAAGTTGAGTCTTTTTCACGCTTAAGCGCTTATTGTCTATTAAGCAGTATAAAGTTATTGCATTTAGAAGGATCGTTCTTTTCATATCAGTTAATTCCAGATTTTTCCTGGATATAGAACTCAGATTCTGCAAGTTTTTAGTGCCTTCTACGTGTGTCTATAAGAATAGGACTCACGGGGAACAATAGAGTCAAGCAAAGTCTACCTCCAAGGACTTCCATGCTACATACTGCTGTCCAACAGTTGTTGAATATCTGGAACACTCCCTCCTCCTTCTCCATCCTTATTTCCATTTAGGTAAATCAAGATCACCAACCTCCATCCCCACAAGATTTAGCTCAGCTAACTTCCCCATATCAGGAGAGACATTTTTGTCGCAGGGAACCAAAATTTCAGAGTGAGTTATCACAAAGGAAATGGAAGTTTGAAGATTATGCTCAATTCTAGCAATCTAACTGGAACAAGACATAGAGGCGGTTCCTGCCTGAATAACCTGTACTCTGAGGTTTCTCCTCTGCTGAACAGATCAATAGAGATTAAACTGCCATTGGCTAGAAGAAAGCCAGGAGATGTAAGCATGTAGGAATTGTCACCCGAACCACTGAATTAGAAGAGGGAACTAGACAGGATATTTTAGTCATTGGAAGAGGGTACTGCTGTGATCTGTCTTCTAACTATCCTAGATTCAGTGACCTTGAATTCACTCTGTGGCTGAGTTTCCACCTATAGAAATGGAAACAAGGCTCTCCTCACCGATAAGTGAGAGTTAAGATAGGAATTACACTTAGAAATGAAGCCAGCAAACAAGCAATAAATCATGGTCACGTAAGAGCATATACAGCTTTGAGATCTTCTCAGGGATTGCAAAGACTTCAGGGTTGTTGATATAAAGAACAAAAGGCAAATGGCTTTGGAGTGATGGATGAAACCACTTAATGCTCTTAAACCTCAAGGTACAAGTTATATATCAACAGTTGTAATTCATTTAGTCTCACCAGGGGAGGCAACAAAGCAGGTGGGTGGTAGCTTTTACACTTTGAATAGACAAAATACGGAGGCTGGATCCCTGGGCTAGGCAGTAAAGAAAAACACTTTGCATAAAGTTGGTTGAACCAAAATTGTGAATTGGTCTTCTATCATTGTGTGTAACTCAAAAGAGTGAGTGAAGAGCCTATGAACTGGCCAGCAAGGACCTTCAGCTGTCCTTGTTCATAGAAGGATGTTACTGAACATTCTTGAGTGAATACTGTAAGCATACATGAACAATCACTTTGCAGAAAAAAATCCAAGCTTTCTAATAAAAGCAAAAGTTCAAGCAAGGGCTCTTGGGAAATGCAAAGGGTAAAGGACAGCAAAAAAGGAAAAATAACTAAATTTTTGCCCATATCATAAGGCCCAAACAGAGTTCGTGCTGGAAAGTCTATGGAGAAAGACCTATGGTCTGGGGGTTCAAGCTTAGCAGCAAAAGAAACTACAATTCCAACAAAAAGTGAGGGTCAGAGAGATAGCACAGTAGTAGGCTGTTTGCCTTGCACGCAGCCAACCCAGGATGAAACAGGGTTTGATTCCCAGCATCCAATATAGTCCCCTGAGCCTGTCAGGAGCAGTTACTGAGCAGAGAGCCAGGAATAATATTGAACACTGTTGGGTGTGACCCCAAAACCCTAAAAACAAAAACAATAACAATAACAAATTATGAATCACAACTTCTGTTATAAGCTAAATTATGTCCCCACAATATTTACAGATTAAATTTCTAATGTTCACTTGTTTACAAATTAAGTTCCTTATCTCAAAATATGATGTATTCCATTGCAGAACTAATTATTCAAAATGAGGTCAATGAAGTAGGGTGGTCCCTAATCCAATAGACTGTTGTTGTCTAAGAAAGGTGGAATTTAGAGAAAGGTACACACAGGGAGCCTGTTTGTATACATAGTACAATTTTGCTGCCACAAGCTAAGAAATAAGCAGGAGTTGGGAGAATCATCTAAAGGGGTTGATGCTAGACTGTGGACTGGAAGAATTGATAAAGAAACATACCTTGATGGTATGTTTTTTTCAGTAAGTACTGTCAAAGTGATCCTGGCTTTTTAAACCTCATTGACAGATTGCATAGTATCTATTTTATCCTGTCCTATTTCACCAAAAGTACTGTGCCTTTGTATTTTAAGGCACCATTTACTTAAATCCAAAGTCCTTAGCTGGTTTGCAGTCTTGAGTTCTGTGGGTCACATTGAACCCACAGGAACATTTGGCTGGTGAAATACACTGTCAAAGAAAACCTTACCATCTTTCCTTCCATATCTGTATTGTTTGAGTTTTGTAACTCAGTGACTCTGCTACAGATTCTTCCCTTGGGCATGAATCTAAATTGAAAGACCTTTCTTTTCTTTTTTTTTTTTTTTCTGTTTCCTAAGTCTAGGACATTGAGACAATTCCATGAGCATTGGAGTTTAGAAGCCATCCATGAAAATATGGCCTGGCAGAACTCTACATGATATTGACCCTAGAGGCACTTTTAATTATTTTTGATGCCTTTGGACAAGCAAACAAGCCAAGATAAACAAGTGATTTAAAATGTGTACAATTAAGGAATTTATTCACCAAATAGGAAACAATGCCTAGAATATAAAGACCCTATCAATTGGGAGAAAATATTCATATAGCAATAGTCTGATATAAAAGTTACATAAAAATTAAAAAACAAATAACATACCCTCTACAAGAATTGCCAAAAATAGAAAAGATAACTTCTCAAATAAGATACACAGATGGCCTTTAGGCACATGGGAGAAGTGGTGCTCAGTACTTTTCATTAGGAAAATGCAAATCAAAACAATAATGATAGCTCACACCAGAGGATTAGCAAGCATCAAGGAGAGTGAAAACAACCAGTATTCCAATATGAGAAGAGATTTGGGTGGGGGCCACAGCAGTGGTGTAAGTGGTAAGGTGTCCGCCTTGTGCACACTAGCCTAGGACAGACAACGGTTAGGTCCCTCAGCAACCCATATGGTCCCCCTAGCCAGGAGCAATTTTTGAGCATGTAGCTGGGAGTAACCCCTGAGCATCACCAGGTGTGGCCAAAAAACAAACAAACAAAAAAAAAGAAGAGATTTGGGTGGGGAAGAAATTATCTTTTATTACTGGTGGGAATGACAATGTCTCAGCCCTTAGGGAAAAGGCTATGGAGGCATCTAAATATATATGTGTGTATACATACCTCAATATCTTAGTTTTCATAAGACTCAGCAAATCTGTTTCTCAGCATCTACCCCAAAAGTACTATATCCAAAAAAATGTAATGTGAAGAACAGAGATACAACCTAGGAACTAAGACAGTCACCTTGCATGGACCACTGAGCAATATGATTGTAGAGGAAAGAAATAAAGAAGAGGAAGAAGGGAGGGAAGGAAGGAAGGAAGGAAGGAAGGAAGAAAGAAAGAAAGAAAGAAAGAAAGAAAGAAAGAAAGAAAGAAAGAAAGAAAGAAAGAAAGAAAGAAAGAAAGAAAGAAAGAAAGAAAGAAAGAAAGAAAGAAAGAAAGAAAGAAAGAAAGAAAGAAAGAAAGAAAGAAAGAAAGAAAGAAAGAAAGAAAGAAAGAAAGAA
>PVKC010022784.1:0-17539 GCA_004027635.1 Crocidura indochinensis
CGATGACCTTTTGCATGAAAGGCAAACACCTTACCTCCATGCTATCTCCCGGGCCCCTCATTCCTAAGCAACTTGCTTATGCAGCTTTATCTGCTGTCCCTCTGCAACGCGTCCCTATGCTTCTCTTCCTAACATGTGATATACGGCCTGTAGGCTACAAGGGGCTCCCCAGCAAGTCCACTGCCAGCGGAAAGGCCCGTTTTTGAAGTAGGGAGGCTTGTATCCCCGATTGACTTGCTTTATCCTCAGTTGATCAGAAGTATGGGGGGAGAAAACACTCAGTTATTGGAGAAAACACACACTCCACCCCACCCCACCCCTTTCCCTTCATTTACATTTTCTTGGTTCCAAGTTGTGGCCATTGATGTCATTCCCTATCAACAGATGAAGGAACTCAGAGCAGAAACACCTAAAATCAGCAACTTTGAACCAACATTGAACAAGGCCCAAAATGCTGCTCAAGGGTACAAGGAAATAGAGCAAGGAACAGAATAGAGACCCAAAACTCTTAAACTCTAGGCAGACACAGGCAGAGGTGTGAGTGTGGGGCCTTGTGTGCAAAGACAACTGAGAAAGGGGATAGAGATTCCCCTCCCACCCCACCCACCCCACCCACCCCACCGACACATGCATGGGATACAGGGGTGCAATTAAGAGCTGGAGCCAGGACTGGAGCCAAATCTGCCTCCAGAACTCCCTGTAGGCTGTTCCCAAGCCTCTTTATCCAAAGTTTCCCGCCTCTCCCATATCTTGTTTCCTGTTCTGGAGCTGATTTGGTGCCATGGCATCGTGGTGGCATCTCTGCCTTCCTCTGCTGGCCCAGAATGACTTTTGGCTGTGCTGCTTGCTGTCCTCAGCATCTTGCTGGGCCTTTGGTCTCTCTGGTTTCCTCAGTACAATTCATCTTTGATGCAGACAGGAGGCGCCTGGCCAGCCCTGGACTAGGACTCGGGCCCTCTGTCCTCTCCTGCTGGCTAGACCAGCCTGCTCTGGAGGAGGATCTCTAGGGCTGCTGGGCTCAAAGGGACTTGTCACCTCTGTTCTCTCCACTTCCAAGAAGTGATGTTACAGACCCCGTCACTTATGTAATCTCAACATCTGTGTCCAGATAGTTCGTGGTCAGTAAAGTCGATTTCTGTTCCATAAATAGGCACAGGGTAGCCCAGTAGGTGAATCAGCAAATGAACCTGCCCCTGAGGAGTTGCATGGGTCTGGGTTCTTAGTGCCACGTGGCCACTTTGAGCCAGTCAGTTAACCCCTCGTACCTGTGTCTCTCTCCGCATCTGTGAAAGGGCATGGCCCACTGTGATCTTTCTCCCAACCTTGTGAAGGTCGAGTGAGGTCATATGGCTTGATGCCTGGTGCACAGAAATAATGGGATTCTTTCTTAACAAACAATACTTGAGAGCAGTTTCAAGCTCATGGAAAAAATGCATGGAAAATACCATATCGGAGATTTCCAAGGACCTCCCTTCCCCACTCATGGATCACCTCCCCATGATCAGCTGTGTTCAGTTTTAAATACGTGGAAGTAGCACTTTAATTTACTGGTTGATTTCTTTGCATTCTGTCCTACGAGAAAACAGTGGAATAGTGGTAAAGCTTTCCTTTTTAAAGAGAAACCTGTTCTATTTTAATTAAAAGGCAGCCCTCATGGCCTGAGGAGACTGGTTTTAAAGAAAACACTGGCATTCGATCTTTATAATAAGTTTGTAAATTCCAGCCCATCTTTACCAGCCTTAATAAAATCAGTGGCTTCGTCAGACCAACTTGCCCCAGACAAGACTCAATAAACCTCTCTCCATGAAACCTGGTCCCTTCCACAGCGTCCAACCAGAGTTGCCTCCATCCTGACTTTCTTCTTCTTGAAAAGTAGCTCTGTCACCTCCCCCACATTGTTTAATCCATACTACTTTAATTTAGTTTGGGCCATGGGTTGGGGGAAATGGAGAGAAATGATGCCTTTATATTCTCTTTCAGTTCACAAATTCCTCCTCCAACCCTTTTACTTCTTGGCCATTTATTTGTTGAGAGGTCCAGGCCAGGGACATTGGCCACTGGGGCTGCTTGGCCGTGGCCAAGGTACAATCACTGCACCTGCTGTCCTTTATGTGGCCGATTCCTTGATACCTAGGTCCTGTGACTGGGCAGAGATCCAGGTTCAACTTCTTGGGCAGAACTGTAATCTATCATTGTGTGCCCAACTATTAGTGATTTTTTTTTTTTAGTGACCAGTGATATTTAGTTCCTATGTCTGTAGATTCATCACGAGTGATAGTAGTGCTGTTCTAAGTATATTGTGGTGGTGTTCTCAGTATATCAATGTATTCTTCATTTGTAGGTTGAAATATTGCTATAGAGACTGTCCCATCTTTCATGTCTTACTGCCTAGCAGTATGGCTTATACCAGTGGTCCTCAAACTATGGCCCGCGGGCCACATACTGTATTTGTTCCCATTTTGTTTCTTCACTTCAAAATAAGATATATGCAGTGTGCATAGGAATTTGTTTGTAGTTTTTGTTTTTACTATAGTCCGGCCTCTAACGATCTGAGGGACAGTGAACTGGCTCCCTGTTTAAAAAGTTTGAGGACCCCTGGTTTATACAGTAAAGGGCAGGTAATGGTTCTTTGCAATAATTTACCAGTTTTTAAGGGAACTAATTAGTTCCCCTATGAACATTCTTTTGTCTAAGTGAATTTAAAACAGTGGATGGGTTTGGGTCTAAGTCACAGCTATTGTTAATGAATCTCAGATTGTCCCATCTTTGACCAGAGGGAATTTCTTCACGTTGGTGCCTGAGACAGGTTTGGTGCTTTGGTGTTCTGTTTTATTGCGTTGTGTTTTACATACCTATTTATCTCTGATGGCTCCCTTGCTCTTTGATGTTACAGGCCACTCCAGATTGCTTTTCGATTTCCTGTCCCCAAATCTGATGTTTCTTCAGGAAGCATTGATGTATTTAGTGAGAAATAATAGCACAAGTATTTCAAAACCAAAGCTTGGGGGTTACTGCTAGATCACTAAATTGGTGTGGTTTCTGGGTCTTTTCCCTCAAGAGGTAGGAAACACACACACACACACACACACACACACACACACTTCTGACTTTCACACACTCACACACACTTCTGACTTTCCACTCAAGTTTAAGACTACAGAGCTTTTTTACTTCACCTTTTCTCTGTCTTTTACATTTCCTTTGATCCCTTCTTGGAGCTTTTGTTTTCCAGGGCACAGAGGGTAATAGAATTTGAGTATCCTGGGGCCCGGGAGATGGCATAGAGGTAAGGTGTTTACCTTTCATGCAAAAGGTCATCGGTTTGAATCCCGGTGCCCCATATGGTCCCCCGTGCCTGCAGGAGCAATTTCTGAGCATGGAGCCAGGAGTAACCCCTGAGCACTGCCGGGTGTGACCGAAAAACCATAAAAAAAAAAAAAAAGAATTTGAGTATCCTATAATTAATCATTTACTCTTTTCATGCCAGCAGCATCAGTAAGCAACAAATTCTACCACCCAGCACCACTCTACAAGATCTACTCACTTTTCTTTGCTGCCTTTTATTCCCTCTGCTACACTTAGGCCTTGGCCAGTTGTACGGTATTTGCATCACTGGAACAGCCCAACCCTTTCTCCTGGTGGCTTCTCCCTCTCTACCTCCTGGAATCTTGGTCATCAGGGTCACACTCAGTTCTGAAGGGCAGATCGTTCACTCATGGTGTCCCTGGGAAAGTTGAGGAGGCCAGTATTTCCTCAGTGGTTAAGTGTGGATATTTTCAATTGGTTCTTTCTACACGAAAGCCAGTTTTTCTGGCTATAAAATCCTTTCTTTCCTCAAGTGTCTTAATCCATTTTCTTCTGGCAAAAAGTGTTGTCCAAGTCTCAGATAATTTTGGTTTCCTTTCCTTGATAAATCATAAGCTTTTGTTCACTCACTCCTAGAGGAATGGTTTTCTTTATTTTCCCTTCTCTCTCTCTCTCTCTCTCTCTCTCTCTCTCTCTCTCTCTCTCTCTCTCGTCAGTTTACTGACTTAGATTGCTTTTCTGGGTTATTCATCTTAGGTGTATGATTTAGTCTTTACAGGTTATTTACCACACACTGCTAAGCCTTCTTTCCCTCAGGTAACCTTCTTTGAGCAGTTTAGTCTGTTAAGTCTATTCTTTCTCTTTGTCTTTTTTGGAGACTCATTCCTATGTTTAATCTTCATAAAAATATTCTTCATAAAAATATTTTTTCAATTCACTTTAAATGTTGTATTAAGAGAGATTTTCCTTTATCTTTTATTATTAAAGTCTGCTGAATCTTGTTTTGCTAAAAGCATTATCTGTTGAGTGAACTTGCCCCTTACATTTGCTCGACTTTAGCCACCAATGCGGAAAAGAATTTTCTTCCTACTGGCCCAGTGAGTTCTAGTCACCCACTTCTCGGTTTTTGTCATTCAGATGTCTGTTGTTCTTTTCATGCCTTGGGTGGTCTCCTCCGTGTCTTTCACTGGTTTGACACTGTAGATCCCCAGTTTCAATCTGTGTGGTAACCTCTCTCTAGAGAGCTTCCATTGTCTCTAGGGGTAGTATTCTGTTCTCCCTTTCTCCCTCACAATAACTTTGAGCAGGGTTTCTCAAAGCCCGTAAGGTATTCTTTTTGGCGTCGAATTAGTTTTCCTGCTTTCAAGTGAAACTGAGTTTGAGAAAGCTTTCCCAACTCCCCACAGCTCTGTCTCGTGCCATTCGTGGAAATCTTCACAAACTTTGTGGATGCCTTCGCTGTGTTCCTGCCTGTCTTGATCTAGGCCTTCTACCTCGCTCTCCCATCTCTGCCCTGCTCCTAGCCACTTCAGGACCTCCTGCACCCCACCCCCTTGCCATGAAAGGAGTCCAGACATTCCCTTTGGAATTCAGAGGGGCTCAGAGGACTGGCCCTGCTTGATCTGGGCGACCCCACCCTCCCAGCCACCAAGGTCAGAGCCCCTCGCCATGCCAGCTGCCATTCTCAAATTGGCCCACTGAGACACCTGCCAGCCCTGCTCGGAGGGACCCCTGCTCCGAGGTCTGTGGGAGCAGATGTCGACACCACACAGATCTGCTGGGGGTTTGCACTCCCCTTTGGGGCCCATTGTTCACCCGGTTTTGTTGTAAATGTTGCACATGTGCTAGCGGTTTTGCTGTCTCGTTCTGCCCTTTACATATGGGGATTTGAAGCCATTGAACAATCATAAGACCCCCTGAGGATCCCCCCTCACCGAATTCTCAGATTTCCCCTCCCCCTGCCTTTTCCATTTTTCCTTTTCTTCCTGAGAAACTCCAAAAGAGGCAACACACGCCAGGTGTAGTTTGTGCCTGCCAGGACCCTTACCCTCCCCTATGCACGAGCCAGGAGAGGCAGAGGAAGGTCGCAGGCTGGCTTGCTCTTCAAACCCTTGAACTTATGTCTCACTTGCTGGTCTCTTATGTCTCTTCGTTTTTTTCCCAATCTGGAGAACCCCATGTTCTCTCGTGAACACATACTTTCTCTCTTTTTCTCCCCTCACATCTCATTCAATTTAAAACTATCTTACTTCCAAAATGGAAAAAAAAAAAAGGATTCCAGATAGTGATCCCTCTCTCCACGAGCTCTGTGAAAAGAACACAAAGGGGAGCAGGGGACCCCCACTTTGTCCTTGTAGCTTTTCAGATCCTTTACCTATGAGCTGAACCCTACTTGACATGGGCATGCCAGTCCCCACAAATAGCCACTCCAGAGAGCTGGAGAGAATACATCTGGCCCTCAGAGGAAGCCAGGAAAGTAGGGTGCAGGTGGAGAGGACGTACGAGAGGTTGACTGGGACAGCCAGTGAGAGGTCTCTGAGCCCCTCTAAGGAGAACCAGCCAAAACCCTGTGATCTGGTTTTAGGTTGTGAGAAGCTGGGTTGGACTGAGATTGGAGAATGGTCTGTGGGGGCTCCAGAGTAAACATCGAGGACTAAGAGGACTGTGACTAAGAAGAGGTAGAAAGAGTTGGAGTAGAGCTGGTAGCTGGGTTTGCTTACATGCTCCGCAGGAAGAGTCTTACCAGCTTGGGTCTGCCTTCAGTTTTTTTTTTTTTTTTTTTTTTTTTTTTTTTTTTTTTTTTTTTTTTTTTTGTCTTTTTGAATCTTATTTCTCAGGGCACAGGTAAACATTTGCTCGTAGGCACGTAAATAGTTGCTCTATAGCAAATGTAAAATCTAAGCCCCAGGCTGAAGAAAGATATAAGCACATTTAGCCATCAGAAGCTTGGTTCTAAATTGCATGGAGAATATTTGTAAATTTTATAAAAATTAAAATCGGAAATACAAGCTGACATTTTACAGGAGAGGTAACGCAAATGGTTCCTAAACTTACTGAAAATATGCTTAACTTAAAAGAATTCAAGAAATTGAAATGAAGAGCAAGGCATTATAGTATATATTATATTCCTTTTACATAGAACACAAATTAGGATATCAAGACCAGAGAAGGATCAAAGGAATGAGTGCATAGGTGGGATGCCTGAGTTTACTCACCCCTGAGATCACCAGTATTAACCCCCAAGCACCCACCTATCCCCACACATACAAGAATATGAACCCAAAGTATAAAGTCAAATGCGTAGGCATTTGGTTGAATATTGTATTCAATATTGGTTGTATTCAGTATTGGTTGAATACATGATAGTTAAAGTTTGATTTGCCGTTATTTTAGAAAGTTAGAACTCTTACAGCAAGGACTGTACAAAGTGTTTCATAACCATCAAAAACTGGAAACAATTCAAATATTCCTTAAAAGATAATATTTATATTCTAGTTATATGCCAGACTACAGGCACTGTTATAGTCTAGTTATATGACAGATACAGCTATAAAAATTAGTAAATTAGTAGAACAATAGCATTGGTGAATCTTAGACATATGATATGCTAGCAAATTTTTTGTTTGCTTTGGGCCATATAAGACTATGCTCTGAGCTTACGCCTGCCTCTGTGCTCAGCAATCACTCCTGGTGGGCCTCAGAGTGTATAATATGCAGTGCCACGTATCAAACTGGGGTCCACTACAAGACAAGCCTATAACCCCTATACTATCTCTAAGGTCCATGATAGCAATCTTTATGACTCTGGAACAAACAAAACGAAATGTTATTCAGGTCATATACACATTTGATAGCATTAAAAATGCTTAAAAAATATCCTTAGGGATTGAAAAGTAAAGAATTAAAGTAGTTCATGGGCTTTGGACAAGAACCAGAGTAGCAAAGACTAGAAAGCAAGACCTGTGATTTCGGCGTAGAGCCAGGATGCCTATTCTATTATTATGCTATAAATTAGCAGAGGTTACATAGCATCGTTCTATGCTCATATAAATAAATGACATGACACGCGATGTTCAATGGAAGTAGGAAGAAGGCTTTTCATTTCTAAATTCTGCCACTGCATGAAATTCCATTGAAAATCCAGCTCAAAAAGAAAAGAAGAAGAAAAAGAAGAAAAGAAGAAAAAAAAAAAAGAAAATCCAGCTCAGACACTGAAAGATCTGGGCATCTCTGATACGAGAAATTCCAGACTTCTCAAGAGCCCTGAAATGTGACTTGATCCAGAACATTGGGAATCTGGGGTTTCTTGGTAGATGAGAGGGTTCAAGAGAGAAGCCTGAGTAAATGGCAGAACCCTTTATGCCATTTTATTACACCTACATGATTCCAGTTTCCAGCACTGCAGACACACTCCAGGATGGGGCCACACAGATAAATGACAGTCACCGTAACCGGAGACATAGCATGGAGGTAAGGCATTTGCCTTTCATGCAGAAGGTCGGTGGTTCGAATCCCGGCATCCCATATGGTCCCCTGAGCGTGCCAGGAGTGATTTCTCAGCATAGAGTCAGGAGTAACCCCTGAGCCCTGCGGGGTGTGACCCAAAATAAATAAATAAATAAACAAACAAACAAACACATAAAAATGACAGTCACCAATTCCCATGAAGCTTTTCTGTTTTAAATTCTGTTTATAAGATATAGGGATGGCACATTAGCTTCTGCCATGGGCTTCATGCCAGCCCATTCTTCCTTGTTTCTTTCCAGCAGTCACAAGGCATTCCCTGTTATTTAGTGTGAGTGGTATGATTATGCTATATTTTTTTTCCTTCTCTGTTATTTAAAATCTTCCCGTTACAAGCCTCAGAATGCCAGAGGATAGCAAAAATTCTATGTTTCTGACATGCTAACAACAATGATGCTTGAATTCACACCATTTCTTTTTCAGTAAGGTTTAAAAATCCATGGTCCAGAAACAGGTGTACAGTACGTAGAGCACTTGCTCTCAGTGCAGTCAACCAGATTCAATTCCCTGTGCATCACCAGGAGTGATTCCTGAGTGCAGAGCCAGGAGTAATCCCTGAGCATCACTGAGTGTGGCCCCAAAACAAAACAAAACAAAACAAAAGATTAAAAATCCAGGATGATTTTTAGTTCCCACTACTTTAAGGCAAAGCATTTTCACTGTACTTTTGAGGCATGACACCTGACTGTCATCTGGAACTCAGCACTCTATAACCATTCCACAAACCAGTGATTAAAGTGTGGTTTGGTTAATGACAAGGTTCGATAGAAAATGTACTTTACCTTTTGCAGGGGAAAAAATTATATATTATATATAATCTCCACAGTAGAAATGCTAAAGCCAGAATTAAGATTGTTGCAGAGAATATCTAGTAGCTCTGTAGTGTCTACTCAAAATATGCTAGAGATATTTTCAGAGGTGATTATTGTTGACCCCAATTCTGAGTGATGCCCTGATGGCTAATGTCTGTGCCTGAAATGAAGTTGTACAGTGTTTGCACCTCCCTGGCTGCATCCTGACCACCTCCTGTGTCACTGATTATATACTCATTAGAACCCTGGCATTCTTGGAAAAGTCGATGAGAAGTAGGAGAAAGAAGAAATATATAATACGGGGCCCTACCCCATAGTATCAGGAGTTCAAACCGAGTGTATTACACATGCAAGGCTACCACTTGCATGTGTGGTAGAACTCAAGTTCTACCACTTGAGCCCCAGCCTCAGGATATAAAATGTACAGTAAGGGGACAGACATTCCTCTTCTGGGTCAGTCACCTGACCTGTAAAGCAGGAATATTAACACTGATGTCAGAGAGGATTGGAAGGAATAGCTCATACGACCATCATGTGTGATCAGATGCTCAAAATATGATAATTCTCAAGTCTTTTTGCCTCACAATATCATAGACTTCCTGAAACAAACATCTGAATATCTGACTTTCTAAAATAGTTGACGATTAGCATTTATTTCTTGTTCCTTTGCATTATGGTAAAAGCAGTTAAATTTGGTGGTGGTCAGATTTTCAGTTTGTTTTTTTTTTCCAGTGTGTTTCTTTGGGGAGGGATTTTGGGAGGGTTTGTTTTATTGGTTAGTTGGTTGGTTTTGCTTTGTTACATTGGCCATGGTCTGGAGCTATTTCTTCCTGGCTCTTGAGTTTAGGGGTCACTTTTGTCATAGCGTTTGGGGGACCATATGGTGCCAGGGATCAAACTCAGGTCTCCTGCATGTAAAGCAAGTATTCAAGCCATTTGAGCCATCTCTTTGGCCCCTGTTACTATTTTTTTCTTTTTTCTTTTTTTAAAAAAGGACTTTTCCAGGGGCCCAGGAGATAGCATGGAGGTAAGGCGTTTGCCTTTCATGCAAAAGGTCATCGGTTCGAATCCCGGTGCCCTATATGGTCCCCCGTGCCTGCCAGGAGCAATTTCTGAGCATGGAGCCAGGAGTAACCCTTGAGCACTGCCGGGTGTGACCCAAAAACCAAAAAAAAAAAAAAAAAAGGACTTTTCCGGGGCCTGGGAGATAGCATGGAGGTAGGGTGTTTGCCTTTCATGCAAAAGGTCATCAGTTCGAATCCCGGTGCCCCATATGGTCCCCCGTGCCTGCCAGGAGCGATTTCTGAGCATGGAGCCAGGAAAACACCTGAGCACTGCCGGGTGTGACCCAAAAACAAAAACAAAAAAAAAAAACAAAAAAAAAAAAGGACTTTTCCTTCATGGGCAGTTAGGCAGCTGCCTTTTTCTAAGTTTCTAATGCAAATTCCATTAGATTCTCCAAAGACACAGATCCTATGATAAAAGACACCTTGTTTGAATTATAGCCAGAAAAAATTTTTTAATTTATTTTTTATATTTTATTTAGACACCTTGATTATATACATGATTGTGTTTGGGTTTCAGTCATGTAAAGAACACCCCCCATCACCAGTACAACATTCCCATCACCATTGTCCAAGATCTCCCTCCTCCCTACCCACCCCCCGCCTATACTCTAGACAGGCTCTCCATTTCCCTCATATATTCTCATATATCCAGAAAAAAATTTAAGCATTAATACTACTTTAGACAATAGTGATGGGCTAAAAGAGTAGAGGGTTTGACTAGAATTGAGTAGTACTCTACGAGATAGCTGGCCTATGCTCTTCAAAAATGTTAATTTCTTACAACAGACCCCAAAACTATTCTAAATAACAGGAGCCTAAGAGACAAAGACAACTGTGAACAGCATAAGATTCAGTGGTTTGTTTTGTTTTGTTTTGTAAAAAGATACCCTTGAGTCTCATAGGTTTGGGTTTTATGACACCAATACTCATTTCCTATTTTGAACATTGCTTTGTAATTGAGTAAGAGAACATTCTTGGTTTTCACTTTTGCCAGTTGTTTAACAGTCCAAGATTGTTTGGTGACTGTTCTGTTAGGGAACATCTTAAGAATAACATAAATATCATGTTTGATTAGGTGTACCTCTCATAACAAACACCAGTTTCACCAAGATGTCTAGAAGCATACCCAATGTACCACGAACACAGCTCTAATCTCTGCAGGCACTACCTCTATTCACTGTGTGGTACCAACAATTGTGTATGATGAACCTCATATCCTGAATCACAGTAATGTTTGAGCTATATCCTTCCACCATGTTACAATCGACCCAGACTTCCTAATCTTTCTAAAAATCTCTTGGTTGCATTGCAAACTTTAAGGTAAAATAATGTGCTTATGGTAGTATTTATAAATTTCTCTCTATTTGGGGGATGGGGCCAGTCTTTTGGTTTGGGTCTAAATCCAACAGTACTTAGGGTTTAATCTTGGCTCTGTGTTCAGGAATCACTCCGTGGGACCATGTGGGGTGCTAGGGATCAAACCTGGGTCAACTACCTGCAAGGCAAGCACCCTACCCTCTGTACTATGGCTTTCACCCCATATTAAATTATTTATATGTTTCTGATTCACTTAATCTGTGAGATAATGCTACTGTTTCAATGCTGTTTTTATTAGGCTTCTCATTTGACTGTTGTGTTCACCGTAAATTTGGTGAATGTTAGGAATACAGAATGTCCCATTATAGGTAAAATAATTACATAAAAATATGTAAGTATTGGGGGTAAAAGTACATGGCTTTGGTTTATTCTCGAGTGGCTTAAAATATTTCTATAGCTATAGCATATGTTGTTGTAA
Organism: Crocidura indochinensis; assembly: GCA_004027635.1. NCBI lineage: Eukaryota > Metazoa > Chordata > Mammalia > Eulipotyphla > Soricidae > Crocidura > Crocidura indochinensis. Next base: position 11,505 of record PVKC010022784.1, read on the forward strand.
TTTGCTTAATCAAGCACACTGAGACAAGAGGTTTGTGGTGGGAAAACAGAATGTTTGTTTATTTACACTGGCTGAGGTGGGGATTATTGCTAGGCAAAGCACCTGAAACTATTGACACTGATCAAGGGGTCTCAAGAGCATTATTTTAAATTGAATCACCATGAGATTACAAGAGCATTTTCATAGAATATTTGTGCAATCTCATCATTCTTTCACACTCCTCTATCACTCATTAGCAAAGTGGGGGGTGATGGTTTACAACATGGCATCTATTCAGGCACTACAGCAAAGGACATCACAAGGAATTGGCTAAGGGGTTTTGTGGTTGTACAAATTGCAGGTTAAATATTCCTTAGTACATGCAAGGTCATAAGTTGAGTAATACTAAATCAAAGCTGCAATATTACAGTGTAATAGATATTTATGTAGTTTGTGTGCTTGTCTGTATTTGTAGTTGGAAATAAAGACAAAGAGAAACCCACTGTGGCAAAATGTCCATATCTGGGAAATTAAGATGAAATTCAAATGGGAATTCTTGCAACTTTTCTGTAAATCTGAAATTTTAGAGAGGCGGGGAGGGGAGGAGAGGGTTGTACATCATTTTTAGTTGAAGTTCAAGTTTGAAAAATGCAGAATGTTAAAAGAAGAGGGAAAGTTATCAAACTGGGAGAATGATCAAAGGGAGAATGGATCTTAAATCTTAGAGTGAATTAAATTAAGAGTCTAGTCTAATGCATGCTATTTGTAAAATATTATAGAAATATTCCATTTGCAAAATGGAAGCGAGACATTTTTCTTTTCAAGAAGAGACTAGCCCAGATAGGTCAGACTACTAGAAAAAAAAAAGAATCTAAAAATCAAAAAAGCATAAGAAAATCACATAAAATAGTAATTCTAAAGTACTTCCTATCCTATTCTCTTCCTAAGCAGCAAATGCTTTTAATTTATTCATTGGACTCAACTCTTCTATGTGCAAATATCATTGTTATTGAGCTGTTACTAAAAGTTCACTTTTAAAAAGTAGCACCAAGAATAAAATACAGACTGAAGTTAACTTTTACAATTATCATCATCATTGTTCACCATTATTTCCCTATCGTTTCACTTTACTTCTTTCTGAATTACATCTCTACTATCTCCTTCCCTGAGGATATGAAAACGCCTCTTGACTTTGTATGTCTGAAAATGATGTTTTTCTTTCAGTCACAAAGCATAGTTTATCTGGGTATGAAACCATGCGGTGGCGGTTTTTTCTGCCCTGTAATTTTTATTTTCTCATCTTCTTTAGTTGATGAGAAGTGTGTTACCAGTCCAACTGTCCTTTTGTAAAAATCTGTATCTTCTTTCTAGGAACTTGTCTCATCTTGCATCCTGCAATTTCACTGTTTTGTATCTAGAAGTGTGTTGAATTGCATTTATTCTGCTTGGGGTATGCATAGTGACTTTTCATGTCTTCCCTTGTTTCTGAAATTTTTTTTCAGTAATTATCCTTTAAATACCACTTCTGCCAAGCCTCCAGTTTCTTTTATTAGATTTTGATTTTCACTTGGAAAACTCAGATACACATACAGGAGTTAGAGCTTTGCAGTCTGCTAATCCATCTTTATTTGTCTTTCTTGAGGTGCGAGGGGTCAAGCCCATGGCTTACACGTACAAGGTTCTGTTGAGTTACTTCACCAGATATTGTATCAATTTCTTAATTATTAATCTCATCTCATACTCTTCATCTTACTGTGCTTTCTTCTGCTGAACCCGTTACTATTAATCTGCAGAGTAGGTGATGTTCTCTTAATTTTGTGGGTTAAAAAAAAATCCAATACTAAGATTGGATTTTTCCCAATGTAAAATAGCTAATAAGAAGTAGAGCCTGGATTTGAGCCCAGATATGCCTAAATTCTGACCTGGATTCTGTCATTGGTAATTTAATGAGTTCATCCCAAAATTCAAACCCCCCCCCCAGACAGCAAGATAGCATTATCCCTGCATTATCCCATCATGTGCGTGGGTGTCATTGGGAAGATGAATGTGAGTGAGTTCAGCCCCAGACTGTGCAGAATGCCACGTGCTAGATGATCTGAGAAGTGTCAAGAGTTATATTTGGCTTTTTTTTTCCATTTTCATCCTGTTGCTGAGCAAGAGAACTTTCATTCCTTTCATCTTTTATAATGCACAAAATTTCCATCTTCCCTATTCTTTTGGGTTGTCTGAGTAGACTCTTCACCAGGATTTATTTGTATATCACTGTTCTCAGTTTCAGAATGTTGGTTTTGTTTTTATTGGGCCAATGTTGTCAAGCTTCAACTTTTTCGGTAGCTGGGAAATAATGAAATGTTTATAGTGTTAGTCCATAAATTTAAAAAGGTTGTTATTATTATTATTCACCATGTGTCAAGCACCCAAAAAATACTAGGTAGCACTCCAGTGGGATGAGGAAGAATCCAAAGGTTCACAGATTTTATTTTTCAGTGCAAATCATACCCCTTCTCATTTCTTTGCTGTATTTTATCTGTTGTTCATCTCAAGTAGTTAACATTTTTTTTCTTTTTTTTTTTTTGTAGTTAACATTTTTTACGAGTTTCTATCACCCAACTTGAGCCTTACTCTCATTGATGAGGCTGATAGATGCTTTATTTTGTTATTCATCCATTTAAAGATATATTATTGATAAGCAATTATTTATTCGAGAGGGAAGCTCAGGAAAATTCATTTCCCATCAGGAAAGCAAGCACAAGAAAAAGTTGCAAGGTTGCCTAGTGAAGACAAGTACTAGATGAGAGACTGGCATGAAAATAATAGGATACTCACTTGATATGAGTTTGATGTTGATTTAGAGTCACAGCTAATGGTGCACAGAGGTACTCCCAGCTTGGTGTTCTGAAGATCCCATGGTGCTGGGAATCAAACTCGAGTCTCCTGCAGGTAAAGCAGATTTAGCCCTTTGAGCCATCTCCCCAACCCTTGAATTGAACTTTGGGATTTTCTTGGATTGTTTTTGTTGTCATATCCAGTGATTTTCAGAATTCTGGTGCTGAGCTTGAGGCTTATGTACATGGGTTCTCAGGAATCTTCAAAAAGCAGGAGATTAAAAAAATAAATAAAAACAGGAGATTGCTTTGTTTTGTTTTGTTTTGCGGCCACACCCAGTGGTGCTCAGGTTACTCCTGGCTCTACACTCAGAAATCACTCCTGGCAGGCTCAGGAGACCATATGGGATGCTAGGGATTGAACCCTGGTCAGCCACGTGCAAGGCAACTGCCATACCTACTGTGCGATTGCTCTGGCCCCAGAGACTGCTTTCAACAGAAGGAATGGCAGGAGGAACTCTGGAGGAAAGCCTCATGTTGTTCTTTCTGTGCCTGGTGAACTTTTGGGTGTGACTTTGAAAGGCAACAGTAAGAGATATGGGCCAATTTGTGGGATGTTGAATGGGGCACTCTCCCAATAATACTCCACCATGCAGGCCTGACAAGTCAGTGCTTGGGCCCAGCACTATGATGTTACTTAGGATCAAGTATGGATCCCTTTCATGCAAAACACTTAGCCCCAACTCATCGTACCAGCCCTGTGGAATTTTATTGAATTAAATCCCAGGAGATCTGAAAGGCCTGCTGGGATCTCTGCAGCTAAGTTTCTGTTTTGGTCTGGGGCCATACCCAGCTGTACTCAGGGCTTAATTCTAGCTATATGGTTAGGAATCACTCCTAATGGCATTCTCTGAATTACATGCAGTATTGGAAATCAAACCTAGGTTGGGTTTGATTTGATATTTGGTTGATATTTGATAAATATCTTAGCTGCTGTGTCTCTGGTCTCTTCCAGTGATAAATTTTAAGCAAGGACTATTTGTATTTGGGGAGGGGGGGCATTCAGAGAGATGGTTCAAAGGAGATGAGGCCAGAACAGAAACAAGCAAAATGCTGTACTATTTGTCCTGGGGTATTATAACTGAGCCCAGGAATAGAAAAGGAGCCAAGTGAACTGATATGAGTGGGACCTAAGAGAATCTCAGTCCATCAAAAACCAGGGACTGGTTAGGTTAAAGACATTTCAGGACGTAAGGCACTTACCTCATGTATAACTTCACCTGGATCCATCTCCACCACCATATATGATCCCTCAAGCCCCATTGGGCACTCCTCAGAGCCAGAAGCACTGAGCACTTCCAAGTGGAGCCAAAGCAACAATTAAAAAAGGGAAAAGAAAAGAAAACAAACAAAATTCAGAGGTTACTGAGGAAAAGCTTGATCTGGGATAGCTGACTAGAATTCTAGTTCGGGGCCTCCTTGGAGATTTGGTTTACTCAATCTCCAACAATAAATATGACCAATATTTCTCCTCATGTAGTTTCTCTCAATCACCCACCCGAATTCCTGGGTGAGCAATGAGCTATGTTGCTTTCCCCCAAACACAGAGAACAGCTAGAGAAACCGCATTGGGGAATGGTTTCACTTTGTCTAGCAAAGAGAAAACCGTGGAAACTTGTTTCTTCAGAGTTAATTTCTTTGGAGTATCCCTCCACTTTGCACAGAAGAGCTTTCACAAGGCTCCTGATTCCTGCCTCAGACTTTCATTCATCACTGAGGATGGAGCCCTGCCCTGTCTCTTACCAGCCAGCTCCAGTCTCAGGCAGATCAAAATGTCCTTTCGAATAGTTTGATTTGTCCACATCATTGTAAAGCCCTTTTACGAGACCCACCCTGTAGCCGGCACATGCCCACACAACTCCCCTCATTTAACACAGAGCACTCTGAGAGAGCCAGGACAGCCTCAATTTTACAGATGAGGGGATGAGATTCCAAGACATTGAGCCATCAGTCCCAGGTCACTGAGCATGTCAGGCAGAGTCAAAGTTAGATCCGTGCCATGAAGCTGGTGTGTTACTTACATTCATGGAAGTCCGCTCCCTGCCATGGACTTTTTCTTTATATTTAAAAAATCAGCCTCTTTTAGGGTTGAGAGAAGCTGAGAAGGGTGTTTGCCTGATACAAAGATGACCCGAATTTAATTCTCAGCATTTCATATGGACCCTCAAACACTGCTAGGAGTGATTCCTGAGTATAGAGCCAGGAGTAACCATTGAATGTCATTGGATGGGGCCCAAAATGAAATTTTAAACCTCCTCAGTGTCAGAAATTAGAGTAAACCCTGCCTTGAGAACAGGGAATGAGCCAGCGCAGGAAAGAGAAGGTCCAACAGATGGTCCATGAGCAGTTGGGTCTGCGTACCGGAGGAGAATCCAGCAGTGACCTGGGGGATCCGGAGAAGGGCACCCAACCAGAAATAGGGACTCTGAGGAAGTGTTATACAGTCAAGCTAAGATCTTAGTTGTCAGCGAGATGGACCCAAGCGGAGAAGAGAAGGAAGCACCCACAGGCAAAGGAAATGGCCAAGACTCAGTTCATGGGTAAGTTGGCATAGAATCCTAGGGGCCTTGGAGTCACATCCGGATCCTTTGATGTGGGGTCTATTTCTTCCTTACTCAGTATACGCCTTGTTACTCATTGGATGGAATTATCTTTGAATATAGTACCTTAGATTGGTGTTGAGACTGGATGGTCCCAGCTCCAAGTGAGTCTGTCGAATTAAAATCTCGGAGGTAGAGGAAGTCGGCCTTTAGGTTTTCCGGATCTCCTGGGAGCTGGCTGCTTTTCTAGTGACTAAGGGAAACTTGGGAAAACTCTTCAAAATCCTTTTCTCTCTCAATTAATGTGTATGTGTGTGTGAATTATTTTCCAGACCACCCTCTGATTCCAGACTCACTCTCTCCAGTGTTCTGGGGTTGGAAACTGTGGACTAAATTCAATACTTAGAATCCTGATGTCAATGAGGCAGCTAGGGAAGAGATGCAGAAGGATGAGAGAGGTGATGTAAAGTGCTGGCAGAGACCATAGAGAGTGTCATTGTCGTCCTGAGTACTAAGACTGATGCCTTCCTTGGGTACTTCATCAAAGTGATAGGAGAAATGGATGTGGTTGAGTAGCCTCTGGGCAAAATCCACAGGACAGGAGAAGAGGGAGAGAGGCCCATGGATGGGG
>PVKC010022785.1:0-17396 GCA_004027635.1 Crocidura indochinensis
AAAAAAAAAAAAAAAAAAAATAAGAGTTGAGACCTATAAACCCATATACCTAGCAACAGATGAGTGGATCAAGAAACTATGCTATACACAGACAATGGAATATGAGATAGATGAAATTTTCAGTCAGCTGCTGCTTGGAACTGGAAGGTATCATACTAAGCCAAGTGAGTCACAAAGTAAAAGATAATCTTGCTCAAATCACCTCACTCAGGTATGAAGTGTAAAGAAATAAGTACAAGGATTCAATAATCCCCAATGTAAACAAACTCCAAGACATCATTAAACTGAGAACAAGGGTGAGGAAAGAGGAAAAATGTTGGAAGAGATCTGTACACACTTGGGGAGGGATTGTGTGGTAGCTTTGCAACTATAGAATGAGTGGTATAGTATTTTAAACTAGGATAGTACTTAACTTAAACTCAAAAGTAGTCCATGGTACTTAAACAAAGGTTAAAATTTGCCTGAGATATTGCTTAGTTTGCTATTAATATATGAACAACATCAATTTTGTAATTGGAAGGTAAGGTTTTGGGCCATACCAAATTGTGCTCAGGAATGACACTGGGTGGTGCTTGGGGGTGGTCTGTGTGCAGTTTCACAGATAGCTTCTTTCTTTCTTTCTCCTTCTCTCTCTCCTCCCTCTCTTCTGTCCCTCCCTCCCATGTTCCCTCCCTCTTTCCTTTGCTGTTTGTCTTTCTGCCCAGAAAGTTTTTTAACTCCTATTTTACCTTTTTGGCCCTACTTGTATTCTTTACCACTTGGTGCCATTTCATTCAGGATACCCTGAGGTCAATATCAGGGAGAAATACGTCTATGATATTCTTATTGGTTCGGCTCTAAAACTGAAGGCGTTAATCCATTTTGAATTCACCTTTATGTATGATCAGTGAGACTGATCTAATGGTTTTTATTTTTTCCTTTGCATGAGGCTAACCAGTTTTCCCAATCCCATTTGTTGAAGCGCTCTTCTTCCACTTAATTCACATAACCATCATATTGAAAACCATCTGTCCATGCAGGGTTCTTATTTCACCACCATACTCTTTTTCAAATTATTATTGTAAGTTTTATAGTATGAATTCAGGGAATGTGATACCACCCATTTTCTTTCTCAGACTGCTGAATATTCTGTGAGTTTTATGGCTCCTTACACAGAGATCACACTGGATCTGCATGCTGACCTATACTTACACTGCAAGCCATAGTGTGTCTGATGAATCTACTCAATATTAAATATAACTTCGTGTATAATAATGTGATGCCACTCATTAACTTCACTCAGTTGACATTCAAAACTAAAATTCACACAGGTGTATTCAAACAAGAATAGAAGTAGAGTACAAAGTCACAGTTCTTTGATAGAAACTGATGTTGACACATACCTCTGGATCATCCGTATAATCAAACATCCTGAAGATGACCCTTGGCATTGGATATACAGAATCTCCAGTGTGAGGAGGTGGTGTGAAAGGAGGAAGGCTATGCTGTAGTGCTTCACACAGGATGCTGTCAAAGGCAAGATAAGGTCTTAGGATGTGCCGCTCCTGCCAGCGATCCTTTTTCAATTTCTGAATCTGGGCCCAGAGGCAATCTAAATACTAAAGACAGATTCATTTTTAAACATTAACATATATATTTGTTTTGAAGTTAGAGTACATCTTGACTGGACAAAACCAAGAACCATTACCTTCCAAAATACATGACCCAAAAGTTAGCTAACCTGTAATTATAATACAAAGAAATGGAACTAAACTTTTGCTTGAATTTCCTGCTTTTTTTTTTTAATTGTATTTTATTGAAACAATTGTGACCAACAGAATCCTTCAGTTGAATTTGAGTTATTTATATAATGAGTCAGGGCCCTTCCCAGCACCAGTGTCAACCTCCCTCCACCAATGGCCCCAGAGTGCATCCTATACCACCACTGTTTGCCCCCTGGCTTGCCAATATTACGGTTTAAATTTAAATTGTTAAAGTTTAGTTCTGTCCTTATTTATTTCCCCACCAATGTATCTGAGACCACTTGGTCCTTCTTTGATCCTTTCTTCTTATAGAAAAATGCAGGTATATGTGGTAAAATAAAGTAATCCATGTTCCAAGGTTCCATGAAAAAGGCGGAGCCCCCATTTAAAAGATTTAAAAAATTCGATTAAAAAAAAAAGATGTGTGTGTGGCAGATTTTGTTGTTTGTTTGTTCATTTGCATAGGCACAGCAAATATGAGGGAAATAGAAAGGAAAAACCTTTAACCTCACCCATGAAGTATCCTGATGTAAGACTAACTACAGACTCCGGGCATACTAAATTGTCTAACCCCAAAGTCTTTCTCTGTGGTTCAGTAAAAGTTCTTCACAGTCATGGTTATTGCAGTCAAGTTTCAATAGTTAGAGATCATGATTCTTATACAGCTCCAATGTTAAAAAAAAAAGTCAGGGTGACATGGAGTATCTTCTGGTTTCATTTCACTATTAGGTGGCAATGCAGGGAACCTTGCCCTGAGAGCAAGTTGTTGCTGTTACCACGGGGTGTCATATGAACCTGTTCTGGAGGTTTCATTTCACTATTAGGTGGCAATGCAGGGAACCTTGCCCTGAGAGCAAGTTGTTGCTGTTACCACGGGGTGTCATATGAACCTGTTCTGGAGCAAATTGATGCCAGGGCAGCATATGGGCCATCCCTGGTAGAAGACCAATTCCTGGTACTGGTGTAGAAAACCATCCTGGTTCAATAGATGAAATCCAAGGTTCGGGGTGAATGGCCAATATCTGATGGAGCCTAAACCTAGTCACTATGACAAATTTTCAGGGTTTAAGGCCCCCCTATAATATAAAATTTATGTGTTCCTATCTCTAATAGATAAGAACTTGTTTCTACACGTAAGATTTCCCATTTTAATGTGCCTATGCAAAAAAGGAACAATGCCACATGATACTACTGATGCATATGGAGGTAAAATTAGCAAGCTAAACAACACCAATTTCCTGGTTCTAACATGGAATCCATGCTCGTTAAAACCTCTTTCTGGGGTTCTGACCTGTTTACGTTTTTTCAAATTGGGTATTTAAATAAAAACATGTCAACAATGCACCTGGAACATCACAAAATAGGGATTATTTCAAACATTCTAACATTTATTTGTATATGAAAGACGGAAATCCATTTACCTCTTCTTGTGGATGTGGTTTTTCTGCTGTCCATACTTGTAACATGGGTACGTGAGTCTTCTGGCGCCTTCTAATGATAAGAGTAAAAGTCCACATTTAGGGGCTTTAAAACATGAAAAGATGTTTACTTTCTTTCTTTTTGTTTTGGGACCATACCTGACGATGCTCAGGGGTTACTCCTGACTCTGCACTCAAAAATTATTCATGGGGGCCTGAGAGATAGCAGGAGGTAAGGCTTTGCCTTGCATGCAGAAGGATGGTGGTTCGAATCCCGGCATCCCATATGGTCCTCCGAACCTGCCAGGAGCAATTTCTGAGCATAGAGCCAAGAGTGACACCTGAGTGCTGCCAGGTGTGACCCAAACACCTCCCTCTGCAAAATTACTCCTGGTGGGACTGCAGTGGTGGCACAAGCAGTAGGACATGTGCCTTGCACATGGCTGAGCTAGGATTGACCACAGTTTGATCCCTGTCATCCCATATGGTCCTCCCCAAGCCAGGAGTGATTTCTGAGAGCATAGCCAAGAGTGTCGCAGGGGGACAAAAAGCAAAAAAAAAAAAAAAAAAAAAAAAAAAAAAAAAAATATATATATATATATAGATAGATAGATAGATAGATAGATAGATAGATAGAGATATAGATAATATCCCAACCCTGGCAGGCTTGGGAGATGCTGGGGATTAAACCCAAGACAGCCATGTACAAGACAAACCCCCTACCTGTTGTGATATTATTTCAGTTCCAAAAATCAGATTTCTCTGTTTAGATTTCTTTAAACTTTATTACAAATAAGATATAATATGCACAGAAGTATCTCTTGTTAAACAAAATGAACTTACCTTAAGGACATAAAACCATACCATACTGCTGTGTAAGTTTAAATTTACTAATATGGCCTATTATTTTAAATAGCAGATAAATCAAACCTTTTCACTATCTTAGGAAGTAGATAATGGGAAAATATAAAACTATTTTTCACCCAAGAATCAGATTACTCAAGTATAAGTTGGGTGGAAGGCAACAACCACTTTTAAGGAACTTGGCTTAGGATTAATTTTATATATATTTATAATTATATAAATTATATATATGCATATATGGCCCTGTGCTAAAGCAGTGGTACTCTGTAAAATGTTAATATAGACAATCACACTTCTTTCTCAAATATTCCAATTCAGTAAATCTGGAGGTTGGTTAGATATAGAACATAGCTGAGTATTATACGTGGTTCTATAAACACTGAGAACTATGTTAGACTGTTTTATCCCTCTGAAGACATGTGGAAAAGTAGCTTAAAAGAGGCTATGCTACCAACTCCTTTGTATCATCAAAGTAAGCAAATATATTTGATTACTCTGAAGTCTTCACAAGTGACAACATTAGGAAAGTGAGTTTACCTGGAAGGAACTTGGGGGAAACTCTTTCTGAGCTTTTGAGAAATAAAACTTGATTTGTATGACCAACAGAAAGCATAATATATTTGTTATATGTTACCAGTTCCTAAATAATAAACAGTACCATGAGATGTGTCCTTACTTAAGATAGCTTTCAGTGTTGGCAAAGATCCGGTCCATCTCTGCGTCTTTCTTTTCATATAACTCCTTTCCAACCCAGGGCAAAGATGACAAAAATGCATACATGTACCAATCCCGTCGAACCTTAAAGAATATTTTTTTAAGTTAAGTTTATTATACTTATTCATGAATGAAATTCTATAGGACCTATTTACTAAGGTTTAAAGTAAGACATCTGGCTCATTAAGAGCTCTTCTAAATATACTGGATTCAGTCTTACTAGATAGGTCATTTGAATTACATTATCTTGTGACCCTATCAGTTAGTAACCAGTTGACTTAAGGTTTTCCTATTATGAATTTTTTTTCATGAGGAACATGGAGATAGCTCAAAGGGCAGTTGTGCATGCTTTGCATGTGGGAGGCCCAGATTTGATGCCCAACAATAGATAGTTCTTCCAGGTACTGCTGGGGAATGACCCCCCAAGCATTAAGCTGGGAGTAACCTCTCTGAACTGAATGTGACCCAAAAAAAAACAAAAAAGAATTTATATCATGGATGACCTGCTCTTCAACTGGGGGTGGTCGCAGTGATAGAACACTTGTTTGCACATGTGTAGTACAGGGCTTGATCTCCGACATCACTCCTTCCCTCCCTCCCACAAAAAGGAGAATACATCCCGTTGGTTTTTTACTACTAATGGTTACCAAGTGAGAAATTCTAAGTACAACAGAGAAAGGATTTATTATCAGAGACTTTCTTACCTGAGGCACATCTTCTTCCTGAGCAACACTTACAAAATTCTCAAACATGGCAACCATTGAAGGGGCAGCAATGACGTGACAATTCACAAGATCTGATAAAAAACGAACCTGTAGGGAACACAATCTCTGAGTTTTATTGAAGTCAAAAATGTGAAAAACTAGAGCCCAGAGATCAAAGATGCACACTGCCAGTTTTTTGTTTTGTTTTTAATTGTGTGCAAATCCTGTAAACTAAGAATAATTAATGGGTTTTAGATTTTTAAATACTTGTGGGAAGAACAAAATAATATGTTATCGTATATGCAACTAATCCAAAATTAAATTACAACATGCATGGAGAAAATCCGGAACACAACCATGCTCAATTTTCTATTGTTTGTGGTTGTGTTGTGATGGGAACAGCAGACCTGGGTACTTCTGACTGACATGGTACAAACAATAATTAAGAGTTCCTATTATACAATAAACATTCTACCTTCTTCTCTTTTCTGGTTGACTAAAAAGTCTGACTGGAATACAAAAACAAATTTCACATAGAACTTACTGAATACCCTATGTTTGCTAATCAATAGTTTCCCATATGTAAGGACACAGCCTAACTAATGGGCCAAACAATATCTCACCTTCCAGGAATGAGTCCTTAACTTAAAGAGAATAAAAAGTGCTCCAGAAATGGGGACAAAGAATGTAGTGGAAAATATCACCAAGAAGGTTGATATGGGCTAGAGTAAAAGATGGGTAAAGTACTTCTCAAGTACTCAAGAGAGCAAGGGTTTGAAAACAATGTTTTCATATCAGCTAGAGGGTACCTGGGAGCTTACATACATTTAAAAAATTTTCTTTTCTTTCTTTCCCCTTTTTTTTTTTTTTTTAAGGTTTTTTGTTTTTAGGTCATACCTGGCAGCACTCAGGGAACCATATGGAATGCAGGGATTCGAACCACTAACCTTCTGTATGAAAGGTAAATGCCTTACCTCCATGCTATCTCTCCGGCTTCCATTCAACAAATTTTTAAAAATTGGAGTATGTGTCCACAAAGGAAAAAACATAAATTTACCCGATGGATCTCTGAATTCTTTAGATTTTGTATTCAGTAAAAGAAATCTAATCACACACTTCAACACATGTCTGTTTATTTATAATATACAATAGCCATTCATCTTGTTACTAAGTTTTAAGGCCTAATTCCATTTTTATTTAATAATCAAGTATTCTAGTATTTATTTTCTGCAATCCTAAAAACCATTTTATGCAGCAGGCTTTTAAGACCTTCAATATGGGCACTGGTAAGAAAGAGTCTTTTTAGGGGTGAGAGAGAGTGAGAGAGCACAGTAGGGCATTTGCCTGGATTCCCAGCATCCCTTTGGTTCCCCAAGTTCACCAAGAGTGATTCCTGAGTGCAGAGGCTGAAGTAATCTTAAGCATCAGTGGGTATGCCCCAAAACAAAAACAAAACAAACCGATAACAAAGGAACCTGAGTTTTAAAATAGGGACCATATCCAGGAGGAGAGTGGGAGGGATATTTATTTATCAGTAAATATTTGATTTGTTCATCTATACTTTACATATCTGAAGTCACATAAAAATTTACTGGTGAGGGGCCAGGCGGTGACGCTGGAGGTAAGGTGCCTGCCTTGCTTTGTGCTAACCTAGGACGGGCCGTGGTTCGATCCCCCGGTTCCCCATATGGTCCCCCGTGCCTGCCAGGAGCGACTTCTGAGCGAATAGCCAGGAGTAACCCCTGAGCGTCACCGGGTGTGGCCCAAAAACCAAAAAAAAAAAAAAAAAAATTTACTGGTGAGGCAGATAGTATTAAAGGTGTTTGCCTTTAATGCTGCCAAGTCAAATTCTATCTCTAAGCACTGCTGGGCAGGTCCCAACAACAAAAAATTGGACTTGGGTGAAAAGTGGTTGTGAGTGGAGAAAAATTTTAAATGTCCTAGATTGGAAAGGGGAAAACCATCAAAAAGAGCAGTTTATAAATCAATGAGATCTAGTGAGAATGCTTGGGAGTGGGTCAAAAAAAATGAATGAGGACAGAATTTTGGTAAATATAAAGTTTTGAGGGATAAAGAAAGTTGACCTAGTGAAAGGACACTGAGAGATAGGAAGAAATAACAGCTAGAGGGCCTCGGAAAAGTGTCAGTTCTCTATACAAATGTTAAGAAAGCAGTTTAAGAATCACACACTGATGTGCATGTTGCTACCCATGCCTGTAATATCTGTATTTCCCATCTTAAGATGTGTGATTTTGAACTAAGGTGATGTTCTCTCTTGAGTACATACGTATTTTACATTCCAGCACTCCTTACCTCCTTCTACTTCCTAATAAAGCTATTATACTTAAAATGAAACAAAAACACACTGCAGCATGGCCAATTAATTTAGAATGAAGCTTAATGAGAAGCTTTGGTTTTAAAGGAAAACATGTAGGGCTGGGAAACAGTGGTTCAAAGGTGAACTCAGGGCTAGCATATGAAAGGCCCTAAGACCAATCAAGTGTCACTCTGGAGGCCCAGACAAATGCTACTAGACAAATCCCACCAAAACCAAGGAGAGGGAGAGAAGGAGAGAGAGGAAGGAAGAAAGGAGGAAGAGAAGGGGAGAATGTGCAAGAAAAATAAGAAGAATGAGTAGTTGTTATGATGAGTAACTGCATTTCAAGAGAAAAGATAAATGTGAGGGCTGTAATTCACTATTCTATCCCACACTGTCATAACATAGAACAAGAAAAAACTTGGGGCTGGAGCAGTGGCACAAGCAGTAGGGCATTTGCCTTGCACATGCTAACCTAGGACAGACAGTGGTTCAATCCCCCAGCGTTCCATATGGTTCCCCAAGCCAGGAGCAATTTCTAAGTGCATAGCCAGGAGTAACCCCTGAGCATCACCAGATGTGGCCCCAAAACAAAACAAAATGAAACAAAGAACTTACCAAATATACAGCTTCATTATAATTGTTTGCTTTTAATGATTCTTTTAGTTGACGAATCATGGCTTCTACAAATTCTCCACCAAAATTATAATTTCTGGCATTCAACAATCCAACTAGTGTTGTATAAATTGTCAATTTCTCAGGTAACAGACGTGCACTAATTTGAAGACACAGCACAAAAAATTTCAAAACAAAAGCATTACACAAAGTTGCTAAATTTCATACTAATAACTCTTTAACCACTTTATAACTTTGGAACGAGACTGGTTTTAGCTATATATATTATAGTTGCTTAGAAAAAAATTGAGTTTCTATTACAATTACTGGCAAACTCTTCAATTCAGAGACAGAATACTCTCATAAAAATGTTCAATTTTAAGCATGTCAGAAACAACACAAATGTTAAGGCACTTGGTGGCCTTGCAAGCAGCTAACTGAGGTTCCATCAGTAGCACTGAATAAAATTCTTCGAGCACTACCAACAGTCATTTCTCAGAACAGAACCAGGAATAAGCCCTGAGCACTTTTAGGTGTGGTCCCAAAACAAAACAAAAACTCCTGAATTCTTAACATTATATTCATGCAGTAAGATTTCTTTACAATCCAGTTTGCTTACTCTGAATAACTGAAGTTATTTGAAAAATAGCAAATAGCTTTGCTTTTTCAGATTTCTGGGTCAAAAAGACAATTTAAGACATTGAGGGGCCAGTGAGGTGGTGCTAGAGGTAAGGCACCTGCCTTGCAAGCGCTAGCCAGCCAAGAAAGGACCGCGGTTCGATCCCCTGGCGTTCCATATGGTCCCCCTAAGCCAAGGGCGATTTCTGAGTGCTTAGCCAGGAGTAACCCCTGAGCATCAAACGGGTGTGGCCCCCCAAAACAATAAAAGACATTGAGCATAATCTCTGAACTTCCAAGAGTCACTCAAGCATAATAGTCAAGTATGAATACTTCTTTACTCATAGTACCTTAGCAGAATGTTAGGAACAATTTAAGTGAAAAAATAGTTGCACTGATAGTAACCTGATACTCCCTCATGATAGTAACCTGATATCCCCTACATGTCACGCTCTGCTCCTATCAAAGGAAAAGCACTAATATTACTCCATTCAAATCAATGTCTTCAACATAGCAGGCATCTTATCTTATGGCCAAAATGAGAGCAAAATGGCTTTGCCTAGCAGTTTCTTAGGCTACAATTAGGCCGACCAGAATTATTAATGAAGACCTTTAAAAAAATAACCAAACCCAAATCATTGTTAATTTTTTAGGTTAAAATGAAATTCATAGTTTCTACATATATATATATATGAATAGAATAAATACTGTATTTTCTGGCATATAAGACAATAAGAAGATCCCCTACTTTTCCTGTTAAAATATAGTTTGGGCTCTATTAGCTGTATACAACTACCTCTCTTTTAATGCACACCAAATGGAAATTAAAATATGTAAGAGAGGCCCAGGAGATAGCATGGAGGTAAGGTGTTTGCCTTTCATGCAAAAGGTCATCGGTTCGAATCCCGGTGCCCCAAAAACAAAAAAAAACAACAACAACAACAACAACAACAAAAAAATCAGCTCAAAATCTGTAAGAGAAAAAAAGAGTACAACTCTCAAAGGTTAAGAGTATATGCTTAATAAAGCTAAACTTTGGAGTACTATCAATCATTTTACATTTGTCATTTGTAGCGAATGACTATGATCTTTTAATTGTGATCTACATTGAGAGCAGAGAGAGGGGGCTCCTCCAAGAGTAGCTGCCTGGGGTGCAGTGATTAAAAGGACAGCTAGAGAGGGAGACAGAGCATCTCCTGTGTCCCATAAAAGCTGAACAGAGGACTGAGCACCAGAAAGACGCATACCCAGCGGCTGGATGAGATGCGGCCCTCACTAACTCAGCTCCTCTGTGTGCCCTGAAAGATGAATCCAGGACAAGCAGAGGACAGAGTGATGACGCCTGGCACCTGGATGGGATACATCGGTAAAAGGGGGGTGGATCACTCATCTCTGAAGCTGGAGTAAGTTTCAGCATGCCTTATACCGGTGTATAAGATGACTGTCAACTTTTAAGAAGTTTCTCATGGGTTAAAAAGTCCTCGTTATGCTGGAAAATACGGCAAATAATTTCATGTAAAATATAAGAAGTTCCTCGATTCAGAAAGGTCAACATTTTAGCATATTCTATGACTAGTCTAAGGGATGGAAAATCTGAATTGTTAATATCATCAGATCTGGAGGATGTTTTCTGGTTTTATTTAAGACTTCCCATGTTCATTTCCTCACAAATAAACTACTGATACGTATTTTAGTTAACCTAACTCAGAGAAAATTACTCCTACTGATGCTTTCAAAAATATCTTTAAAAAAATCTTCCAAGGACTATTACTCAAGGACTACTTCACAAAATGTTTGGCACTATTTAAAAAATAAAAATTAAAGTTTATTTTATATCTTTAAACATGCATGATTTTAAAGAAATATGAATGTGAAAGTATCATTCTAGTCAAAAAAGACTCCATTATAAGAAACAAAATATAAGAAAAAAAACCTCAATTTTAATCATATTAATCACAAAAGAGCCAAAATTCATCTCACTGTACAAATTTCCCAACAGAATGAAAGATGATATATGAAACACTAACACTTTGGGCCCGAGAGACAGCAAAGCGATAAGGCATTTGCCTTGGATACAGTCCACAGGGGAGGGACCAAGTTCAATGGCATCCCAGATGGTCCCCCAGCCTGCCAGGGGCGATTTCTGACCACAGAGCCAGGAGTAAGTTCTTAGCACTGCTGGGTGTGGCCCAAAAACCAATCAATCAAGTTAAAAAATAAAATCTCTTGAACATTTCCCATAGCAATTGAGAGTAGGTAACACATTATCACCTGTATTCATTAATCTTTTGCATACATACACTGTACAAAGAAGCCTTAAGATCTTGCTCTTGTAGTTAGGAAGATCAGCTTCTAAAACACCAGCCAAGCCTTCTAAGTTGCTCTCCAAAGAACAGGCACTCTGTGGAAGACAATGTACTATTATTATTATTATTAGCTAAAAAAATTTTTTTAGGAACTGGAGTGATAGCAGTGCGTGGGGAATTTGTATGTGGTCAATTCAGGACCAACCTGGGTTCGACCCTGGCATTTCATATGGTCCCCAGAGCCTGCCAGGAGTAACCCCTGAGTTCTGCCAGGTGTGGCCCTCCAAATTTTTTTTAAGTTTTGAGGACACACCCGCTATGCTCAGATGAAACTGATGTTTGATGGAACATATGAGCAAGGCATGTACTGTTAAACCTATACTTCTGGCCTATTAACAGCACCATTATCATCACCACTGCCATCACTGTCTTTGGGGCCAGCTTTATGATTGGGTACCATGAGATGCTGGTTATCAATCACACTGCTTCTGGCATGCACACATGGAGCCGATGCTAAAACTCCCCAGCTCCAAGTCAACATATAAGTATATGTCAAACACTCAGAAATCAGTAATTTTTTCTGGGTGATTATTAAATATAAAATCCACTGAAAATGGATGAAAATTTAAAAGTAAGCAATCTAGGAGGCCAGGAGGATCAATCCATAGTAGAAAGTTTGCCACAGATAGCAGGAAGTGAAGTTAGGGCAGAGAAAGGACCACTATGACAATGATAGTCGAAAATGGTCCCTCTGGACAAGCACTGAGTACTGAAAGGAGACCGATATTCCATCAGAATATTTTTGTGTGTATGTGTGGTTTTTGGGTCACACCCGGCAGTGCTCAGGGGTTACTCCTGGCTCCATGCTCAGAAATTGCTCTTGGCAAGCACGGGGGACCATACGGGGCACCGGGATTCGAACCGATGACCTTTTGCATGAAAGGCAAATGCCTTACCTCCATGCTATCTCCCGGGCCCCTGATATCCCATCAGAAACAGTACTGTATACCACAGTCTCTTTAAAAAAAAAAGAGGAAAGGAGAAGGAGGTCTGCTGCAGAGGTGAGTGGAGGGCAGGAGGGACATTTGTCAGGAAATGTGCACAGGTGAAGGGTGCTGGATATTGTATGAATGAAACTCAATCATGAACAACTTTGTAATAGTATCTCATGATGATTCAATTAAAGAATTTATTAAAGAAAGAAAAGAGATTAAACCAGTTTTAAAAAGGCAAGCAGTTTAAGATAGCAATACATATATATTAGAAATGAAGGAACTCACAGGCTCTATTTCCATCTAATTGATTCATGAGGTTAATGTACACTTTCTCACAAATTGCCAAGACCTGTCCAGTTCATTTATACATTGACAGGACAACTCCCCCCAAAGGTCTAAGACTCTAAGAAGAATTCTAAAGTTCACAATTGGCATCCTGGGGATTTTAGCTGCTTTTTCGTGTTGACATACCAAAGAAAGAACACATTTTGCCTAAAACTGGTCATTTTCAGTTGCAGAATTTAGTGTAAGGTCAATTACAGTTCTAAGCCCATATACCACAATCTGTGCTTTTGTGATGCTTACCTTTTCTCCTACTTTGCATATTAAAGATTCCAAATGATCTTCAGTTTCATTTGCATCAGAGGTCTTTCTCCTTTTGTGAGGCTGTCCCCCTGTTTCAGAGTAAAATATTTCAATATTACATAACAGTTCATTATCACAAGTTTTACAAAGATAATTAAACAGTAAAGTATAAGCATAAGCATAATACAATATATAAACTAACAGAAATAAACCTACTTACACATGGTCAATTAATTTATAACAATGACAGCAGAAATATACAATGAAAAAAGGGCAGTCTCTTTAGAAAAATTGAGCCATAAGCTTAAGCTAAATACAATAATTAAGACCCAAGACCTAAAAGTATAAAAGTGTCAAAGAAAACGACCAGGAGCTCTCTTATATGTGGAAGGAATTTTAGAAACAAAATCCAAAAAAACCCAGAACAAGCAAAAAAAAAAAAAAAAACATGCTCATAAATACTGAGAATGGTTGGTTGGTACCAGAGGTAGACAATGGAAATAGATGAAATGACTGAAGAAAGTAAAAACTCAAAGAACACACAGAAGACTAGATTTTTCTCCTTAAAGTAGAAAAGGATCTCTTAATCTGACCCTTTCTCAGAATAACCTCAATCTATTCCTCAATCTCTATTCCATAGCAGTCTCATGGTCACTTCAGTGTTTCAGGAGATAGTTACATTAACTCTGTGCATAGGCTCCATGCTGCCATGTAATTAATGCAGCTAGGCATAAATGGTGCTGCCATAGTAGTGGAACTCTTTGGAACACTCACTCATTAGGTAAATACATTAATCCTAATTTTTAAATTTTATTTATTTATTTATTTTGGTTTTTGGATCATACCCAGCAGCGCTCAAGTATTACTCGTGGCTGTGCTCAGAAATCGTTCCTGGCAGGCAGGGGGTACATGGGATGCCGTGGTCCATCCTGGATTGACTGCATGCAAGTCAAATAGTTTACCGCTGTGCTATCTCTCCATCCCCTGTAGTCTTTAAAATTTAATTGCTTACTAATTCTTGGTATAACTCATTCTGATAAATGTAGTTACTATGTCAATTGATGAATTATGAACACAAAACCAAGTTGAATAGTCTAGAAAGTCTTAATTTAAAAAACAGCCTTTGGGGCTCAGAGATAGTACACTGGCTTAGAGCGTCTTCCTGCCTTACAAGCTTGTGGTTACAAATTCAAATTTATTTCTTTCTTTCTTTTTTTTTTTTGGTTTTTGGGCCACACCCAGTGACGCTCAGGGGTTACTCCTGGCTATGCGCTTGGAAGTCACTCCTGGCTTGGGGGACCATATGGGAAACCGGGGGATCGAACTGTGGTCCATCCTAGGCTAGGGCAGGCAAGGCAGGCACCTTACCTCCAGCGCCACCACCCGGCACATATTCAAATTTCAATGTCCCATATGTTCTGAACACAGTCCTGACCGACAGTTCAGTAGCCTGTCATTCCACAGGCAATTTCTGGCACTTCACTGCATACTGTGTGAAAGCACCTAGAAAAAAAGGTGCCAACCCCTTACATTATAAAATAAAATTCAATTTTTAATTTTCTAATTATTGGAATGTCTGTGGGCAAAGAACCATGTAACTATGCTGGGACTCTTAATAATGAAATTTTTCAATTGGGTATAGGACTTTGTTATATTCAACTTTGTCCTCTAGACTTTTTTTTTTTTTTTTGCTCCCTCTCTTTTGGGGGCCCTACCTTTAGGTTAGGTACTCATGCCCTAAGTACTCAGGGCTTACTCCTACTCTGCCCCCAGGGTGAATTCCTGGTGGATCTCCAGGGACCATTACTTAGTGGCCAGGATCAAACTAAGGTCAGCCAAATGTAAGACAAGCCCTACCTTCTTTTTTTTGTTTTTTTGTTTGTTTTTGGGTCGCACCCGGCAGTGCTCAGAGGTTACTCCTGGATCCATGCTCAGAAATTGCTCCTGGCAGGCACGGGGGACCATATGGGGCACCAGAATTCGAACCGATGACCTTTTGCATGAAAGGCAAACGCCTTACCTCCATGCTATCTCCCAGGTCCCAGCCCTACCTTCTGTCCTGCTTTCTGGCCCTATATTTGCTCTTGAGGGGGGCATAGGTGATGGGAATGAGGCACTGTGAAAGAGGGGGGTGATATTTTTTGTTTGTTTATTTTGTTTTGTTTTGGTTTTGGGTCACACCCAGCAGCGCTCAAGAGTTGCTTCTATGCTCAGAAATTGCTCCTGGCAGACTCGGGGGACTATATGGGATGCCGAGATCCGAACCATCATCCTTCTGGATGCAAGGCAAATGCCCTACCTCCATGGTATCTCCCCGGCCCAAGGGGTGAACCCCAACAACACATGTTTGTGATATGGATACAAATTTTAAAAAAGAGTTTATCATCACTTGTCTCTGGAACTCTCCTCTATGATGTAATTATAAAACACAGCACGTGGCTATCTTAAGCTTGGGATAATAAAAAAAATTCTTCATCCTGACAAGCTGACTTTGGCTTGCCACACGAACATGTTTGCCACATGAACATGAACTGAATAAAACCAGCGTAGTATTATTGGGATAAGACTAGACAGAAACATAGGTGACCACAAAAAAAAAATGCCTCAGGTGTAAAGCCATGAAATGTGTTACAAAGTTGGACCACAACCTTGATTTTAAACCATACATCAAACCTTGATCATAGAATCTAAAAATGTTCTGCGCCTACCTATCAAATCAATCAATTTCATTTCTTAAATAAAATTTAAGAAATTTCTTAAATTCATTCATGGAAGTTTGCAGATTTGATGCACTGGTTACAAAATTGCTATCTAGAATATCATGAATAGCCTTTGGGGTGGGAGACAGCTAAAATTGGGGCTACAGGCATGCACTGATGGAGGAAGCCCGAGTTCAGTAACTGGCACCACATGGTCCGCTGAGTATCAAGCTAGGATTAGTGCTGGGTACTACACTATCAGGTGTGTACTCCCTTCCCCCTTTTTATGTCCCCCAAGACCCCCTTCTTTTGAAGCTGTGTTTCTTACCTGGGTAAGATTCTGCACCCAAAGAGCCATCTGGCAAACCCTGGAGACATTTTTACCCTGGAGGGAGGGGCTGATGATACCACTAACAACATAGCACTACTACAGGATAGCTTCCACGTGCTACAGGATAGCTAGCTCAAAATGTTGACAATGCAGACATTAAGATGCTTTGAGAAAGCAGAATATATGCAACATTATCTTCAGAACTAAATTCAAGTAAGGTGGGTGGGGGAGGAGAATGGTTATTAGAAAGCCGGCTCAATGCAAACATTTGCTGCTGCTGCTTTTCCAACTTTAATCACACTGTCCTCTTGTTGGCATCTCTACTTTGCCAGCCCTATATCCTATGCCTCCTGATCTCCCCAAAGCTCTAATTGCTCTAACTGGAAAAAGTGAGGAAGCAGAAAGTATTGAAAGTTAAAAGGTGCCTCATAGACTCCCCCAGTACTTGGGAAACATAAAAGGGGAGGGGGGGTGCTACAGAAACAAGTTGAACTCATAGACAAGAGCAGGCACTGAACTCGGAAGAAAACTTAGGAATAAAATTTTAGTCATTAGTTTAAGATTTCAGCAATAATACAGCAGCAGGATAGGACCAGGGTAAGGCACCTGTCTTGCAGATGGCTGACCCCCAGTGCAAATTCCTAGCACCACACCTGGTCCCTTAAGTATTGCCTGATAAAGACTGCAAACAATCAAAATTCTACTTATATACATATATATAGCAAGAATCTGTGGCCAGAGCAGTGGCGCTAGCGGAAAGGTGTCTGCCTTGCAAGCACTAGCCTAGGACAGACTGCTGTTCAATCCCTCGGTGTCCCATATGGTCCCCAAGCCAGGAGCGATTTCTGAGCACATAGCCAGGAATAACCCCTGCGTGCCAAACGGGTGTGGCCCCCCAAAAACAAAACAAACAAAAAGCAAGAATCTTTTCTATATTAAAATGTATCTGTTGAAGAAGGATAGCTCAAAGGAATACTGCTATCCCTTTGACGAATATTGCTACCTATCATGTAGAAGTCTGGCCCCACATGGTTCCACAAACTGGGGAGTAACCCTAATACCCCCAGAGGCCTCTGGAGAGGCCCCCAACAATTTTAACGCCTAGAAATGTAACATTGAATCTTACTATATAAAGATAAGTTATTTATTGCTACTTAATTGATACTTTGGCTAAATAATGTAACTAAATCACACATTGTAACTTCACTCTCTTAGGTCAGTGAGGCCTAGAAAAGCAGGCAGGACTCTCTTGTTCTTAAGAATCCCTTTGGGTCAGAGAGAAAGCACAAAGGTATGATGTTTGCCTTGCAATCCAGGACAGGATAGTGATTCTAATACCGGTATCCCATATGGTCACCCGTGCCTGCCAGAAGTAGCCCCTGAGAGTAGCTGGGTGTGGTCCAAAAACAACAAAATTCCTCTGAGGGACTGGAGCACATGCAGTCGACCCAGACAGGGGTTCGATCCCCATATGATCTCCTTGAGTCC
>PVKC010022786.1:0-17541 GCA_004027635.1 Crocidura indochinensis
TCCCAGGGAGAGAGTGACAGTACGGCCCATGGGGGACTCACCTTCTGCACAGAGCTTGTAGCAAACCATTTTATTGGCATCAGGTTCTTCGCAACAGGAAGGGGACCAGCTCTAGCGACCCAGGCAGAGGGGGCACTGGCTGGCGTAGAGGCCTCGGTGGAGGCACCCTCTGCAGAGACCCACAAGCCTTGGGCACCCACTCTCTCATGGGCTGAACTCCCCGCCACATGACCCTTTCCATGGAGCTCCGTCCCGCTGACCCTGACAACAAAGCAAGGGGGTCACAGAGCAGTTTCCCCACATTAGCATTAGGTCTAAGTCTGTTTCTCCCCTGCCTAGTCTTCCACCAAGCTCCAAGCTCCATTGAAAGTAACGGGCACCAGGTAGCTGGGCCCTGGCTGAGCCAAGAGTGGGAGAGGGGACCGATTCCCCTCTCTACATAAACCACAGCTGCCCTGCGACACCCAAATACCCCCCTCGACAGAAACAACCCAGACACCTCATCTGTTTCAGATCTATAAGTCCTGGACCACAGGCCATGAAGCACCTCACAATTCCATGGCAGTGTCACCAGGAAATCTGGTGGAAACCTCCCACGCTATTGTCCAGAACGATAGCACAGTGGAAGGACATTTGATTTGCAGAGTATTACCAGGGTTCGATCCCCGACTTTCCATATGGCCCCCACAGAACGCCTGGAGGAAACCCAAGTTAAGCAAGGCCACGTGGGACCAGTACCCTAAAGCCTCGCTCTCTGGCCCAGACGCTTTTCTTCACTTCTTTCCTGGGCTTCCCTACCCCCTGGGACTTTCCAGTTCTGGGGTGGCTGCTTTGACATCATCAACTTTTCAGTGTTGTTGTGTCTGCTTTGGGCTCAAGCTCCATCTACTCTCCCATTTGCCCAGTATAACAATGCCCTGCCTCCTTCTTCCCCATTTCTCCCCTTTCTCGTCTTCTTCCTTCATGCTTGGATTTCTTGTCTGTTCTGTACCCAAGCTTTGGGGGGGTCAGGGCTGATCTGGGCATTCCCCCCTTTTACTGCATTACAATTTTACTGCATTACATTAGTCATTCTATAAACCCCAAGTAATTATGATCATGCTGTGTTTTTCCTGTTTCTTTTTTTGGGGGGTATTTTCTTTTGTTTTTTTTTGTTTTGTTTTGTTTTGTTTTGTTTTTTTTTTGGTCACACCCGGCAGTGCTCAGGGGTTACTCCTGGCTCCATGCTCAGAAATTGCTCCTGGCGGCACGGGGGACCATATGGGGCACCGGGATTTGAACCGATGACCTTTTGCATGAAAGGCAAATGCCTTACCTCCATGCTATCTCCCGGGCCCCTTTTGGGGGGTATTTTAAGACCAGTTCTGGAGGTCTTCATTGGTTACTCCTGGCTCTGTGCTCAGAAACCACTCCTGGCAGGCTCACAGGATCCTTTGACATAGAGGGGATCGAACCCAGGTCGGTTCCCTGCAAGGCTTATATTCCTGTGCCTTCTCTGCAGACTTAGGACTCAGGGTCCCTGCAGTGGCGCCTCCATGCAGACATGCAGACACATACTGACAAGCATACAGGACAGTGGCTAAGGCACTTGCTTGCATGCGACTCACCCAGGTTCAATTCCAGGCAATACCAGGTCAAAATCCCTGAGTTTGAAGGATGGGGTCTAGAAAGCCAAAAGAATAAGAATCCAAATAAACAAATTCCATCCAAGTTCACAGTATTAGCACTACTTTACCTAACTAAAAACGATTTATTTTTTGTTTTTGTTTTTTGGTCACACTCGGTAGCGCTCAGGAATTACTCCTGGCTGTATGCTCAGAAATCGCTCCTGGCAGGCTCTGGGGACCATTTGGGATGCTGGGATTTGGACTACCGTCCTTTTGCATGAAAGGCAAACGCTTTACCTCCATGCTATTTCTTCGACTCCAAAACGAATTATTTTCAAATGAAAGAACAATAAAATTACATAACGTAACACAGCATTCTGTGAAAAGGTCACCTCGGATCTTAGCACTAGGCTGGTCTGCAGACCCTAGGCACAGACCTGGATCCTGGATGGCCACCAGGCCTGAAGAGACGCCTTGCCCTGCTGTCCCCTTGCACGAGCATCCACGGGCACTGCTCCATAACACGCTTCCTCCTAACAGTCCATCTCACTCACGGTCCCTCCATCCACGAGCCTCTTTGGCCAAAGAAGCTCCACAAGGCCCAGAGTGACCCACTCTGGTTCGATCCCAGCTTTGAGATTGGGGCCTTGACCACCGTCAGGAGTGATTGCAGAGTGCAGACAGAGCCCAGGATCCCTGGGCCTTGAGACCACGGGTCTGACCTAAAAACAAAGTAAGAAAAATATGTGCTGTCAAGTCTCTTGAGGGTTGAGAGAGGAAGAGTCTGTTCAGCTCCAGGAAGGCCAGCCGTGGCTCCTCTGATCTCTCTGCTCTGAGACTGCTCTTCCTCCATTGCTAAAGCCCTACCATGGTCCAGGCCAGCTTCAGCCGCTCCAAAGAACTGAGGGTTGCACAGGAACCCCCAGGGCCAGCTGGTTCTCCTGCCTCTGCCTTTTAAAATTTTTATGGTTGTTTTTTTGGGAGCTGTTGACATGTAAGAAAAAAAAAGATTGGGCGGAGCTTGACCTGGAGTCAGTTGAGGCAGTTGACAGTTGGTTGGAGGGGGTGAAGCTGGTGGGAGGTGGAGAGCAGCTGGACACCGAGCTGGTGGCCCCTTTTTATGATTATGGTTAGATATATCTAAGAAACCAGTTGCCTGCTTTAAGACTTTCTTGGGACAGGATTAAATATCTATCAGACAACCACATTGGTCTACCACTCCAGCCCCTTCAAGCCCAGTACTCATGATGGACCTTGGAAGCTGGAAGTCGAAGCAAAGAAGCGCAGGAGGTGGACCCTGTGGACGGGCCATTGCGATTTGGCCGGACCTCGGGTTCAAGGGGACCTGGGCGGAGTATGCCCCTTCTGTCAGCCAAGAAACCCTCTGAGGATGGCCTTGGGGAGAGCTGACACTCCCTGAGGGTCCCTTCTTTCGCGTTTTAAACCCAGTGTCCTGGTAGACCTGCCAGATCTCAAAAGAAAACAGGAACATGGAACGGAAACCCCATGAAACTACTTACCAGCACCCTGGGAATGAAGCCACCAATGCAAATCCATCCCCGAGCACTGCGACAAACACCAGCAGCACCCTGGGCCTTGCCAAGGGCCCCATCGTCATTGGTGTTCAGATGATGATGGCAATAGAGGTGTATGTGGCTTCCTGGAGAGAAAAAAGGAAATAGAACCGTGAGACCAAACCTGGTCTCAATTGTGGTGCCTCACAATTGCTCTACCGACCCATGTCCAGCGGGTGTCTGGGTGGGATCAACCCACGGGGTGTCCCCCAGGAGAACCGAGTCTGCAGGCAAAGGTGACCCTGTCTTGCCTCACTGACCCTCCCTGCTCAGGCAATAGAATTCCTGGGCTTAGCTTTCTCATCGAGAGGCAGCCCTCAGAGGGTAGCCACTTGGGGTGTCCTATGTCCTTCAACACCTGGGTTTTGTAGGGACACCTGGCTCTGATCCTCAGGGGGGCACCCCAGTTATAAGGAGGTCAGAATGGAAAAGGATGGAGAAGGGAACAGGATTGAAACACAAGATGGATCAGTTCATCAACCTCCTCTGCATATGCAACCCCATGGGCCATCCTACAGACTGAATTTGCATAAGGGGCAGGAACTTATCTTATTTATTTATTTTTTTTTTTTTGGTTTTTGGGTCACACCCGGCAGTGCTCAGGGGTTACTCCTGGCTCCATGCTCAGAAATTGCTTCTGGCAGGCACCGGGGACCATATGGGGCACCGGGATTCGAACCGATGACCTTTTGCATGAAAGGCAAACGCCTTACCTCCATGCTATCTCCCGGGCCCCGGAACTTATCTTCTAAACCCAAGTAAATGCAAGTGAAAACTAAATGGTGAGCACACATCTTCCTCCTAGTAGCATATAGAAGCTGACTGGCTGCTCCAATCAGGTGGGACCAATCATATGGTAGAAACACTACAGGAAGGCGGGACGCAAACCTTATATAAACCATAGTCTCTGCAGTGTGGCCAGAGGTCTGGGCCAGAGGAAGAGGAGCAGTGGCAGGTGTTCAGGGGGCACCAGGAGTTGAGAAGGAGCCAAAGAAGACACTGCCTGGGGGACTTGGTGCCCTGATATCATGACTGGACATGGTTCCATGTCCTTACCACTGCTACCCTCAGAGCAGCTTGAACACCACTTTCCCACTCCAGGGGGCACTGAGCAGGAGGTGGGGTTTTGGGAGGCTTGATCTGGTACATCACTAGCACTACAACACCAGAGAGGAGCCTGAGACCCCTCCAGGCAACAGTTTGTGGATTCCTCATAATAGCAGTGAACTTTCTAGGGGGTCTAAGAGATCAGGTTGCCTCTTAGAGCCATATCTAGGACTGAAGCACAAACAGCCATTTCTCATGGAGCCAGGACCCCACAAGATAGGCCCCAAGATGGGTACTGGTTGGTGCCCTTTCAGCAAAAACTGAGTTGAGCTTCCCTGCTGGCCCCAAGGCCGAGGGATCCCGGCCCCTTAAGATGACCCTAAGCTCTGAGACCATGTGAAATAATTCTGGGTCTTCGAGAAGGATGGTGGGCTGAGTCAAGCATCTCATGCATTCGCAGAAGGGGACAGACCTCCTTCCTTTAACACCCATCTGTTGGCATTACACACACCCCTTCTCTGTGCTACCCACACTCAGGTCCCCTACACCAGAGCACAAGTCCCGGAGTACTCACAGGGCTGGCACACTCCTTTGCTGATCCTGAAATCCAAAACGAGAGAGAAATGGGTCGGCAGAAAAAGGCAGTTGGGCGGGCAATGGGGCAGGTGGAGCCGGGCACTGACCTTGGGGTTGTATCTGATCTCTGATGTATGAGATGCAGGGAATGACCTCAACAGCCCAGGAGATCCTTGCCTGCCACCAAGTCTGTGGCAACAGGACCTGGTTTTGTCCTGCAGAGCCAAGGGTGTTTTCCTCAGGTTGACTCATGGAGGAGTCAACCTCCCGACCCCATCAGTGTACCACTGCTGAGTATCCTCAAGACCCGCTTGTTCTGCAGACGAGCCTTCCTTGTATCTGAGGGCCATGGGGGGCTTCCTTACCTCTTCTTTTGCGATATACGTAAAGTGCCACCAGCCCCTCAAACTCTAGCATCGCACAAACAACAGATGTAATGCTTCTCAGGATGATGTTTCCTGCAAGGAGACAATCTGAGAATGTGGCATCAGGGGAGCACACTGGGCATAGAAGAAGTGACATTGATGGGACAGGGACTGGACTTAGGAGACGCACAGAACCCACACAGCAAGGACTGACCTGGGAGGGCAGAGGGACGTCTGTTGCACAACGTACTCCAGCCCTGGGAGCCACATTCAGGCCCACCCACCTCCAGCTGAAGGGCACCCAATACCCCATGTCTGGCCCCGACACTGCCTCGAGCCTGGGGCTCTGAGCTGAGGCTCCTGAGCTCCTGCATCAGCAGTAGCCATGCCCAAGTCTAAAGCCCAGGTCCCTCCAGAGACCCTTCCCACCCCCCACGGTGTGGTGTTACCAGGACCCTGTTTCCTTCAGGGCAGAGCCTCGTTATCTTCCTCAGGTTGACTCATGAGGATTTAAAACTCGACTTCCAGGACAGATCTCCACCAACATCAGTGTCCCCTTTCTGCCACCATCCAGGGGTCCCCAAGCCTCGCCCAGCTCTGCAGACCAGCCTCCCTTCCCTGTCCCCTTGGGCCATGGTGTCCCCTTGGGCCTTGGGTCTTGCCTCTCCATGTGCAAAGGATGCAACGCAACACGAACAGGACTAGGATCTTGTGCGTCATCCGTATGGACCAGTTACGGAGACTGTATTGTGTGCTGCCTGAAGGAAACAACCGAGAACGTGGCATCAGGGGAGCACACTGGGCTTACAAACAAGTGACACTGGGACAAGGCCAGGACTGCAGATGCATTGGACCCACAGAGCACAAGCTTTTCTGGGAGGGCAGAGGGGCGTCCATAAGCACAGCCAGGCCCACCGACCTTCAGCTGAAGGGCACACAACACTCCATGTCTGGCCAGCTGCCTTCACACTGCTATGAGTTGGGGTTATTGGCTGAAGCTCCCGAGGCATCGGAGCAGCAGTGACCAAACCTGAGACTTTGCCCAGACCCCTGGAGAACCTCAACAGGCACGAGAACCTCCCCATCACCCCATCTGCAGTCACAGGACCCATTTTCTCCAGGGCAAAACCCAGGCATCTTTTCGGGTTCAATCCTAAGGAACATTTAAAACTTGACTCCTGGGGTCCGGAGTGATAGCACAGTGGTAAGGAACCTGTCTTGCATGCAGTCAACCATGGCCAGACCCGTATTCGATCCCTGGCATCTCATATGGTCCCCCAGCCTGCTGGAGTGATTGATGAGCACAGAGCCATGAGTCCACCAGTACAAAACAAACAAAAGAACTCAACTCCCAGTGCTGACCAGGACTGACCTCCCGCCCCCATAAGTGTCCCCTTCAGCTACTAGATGGGTGTCTCCAAGGCCCGTGCAGCTCTGCCAACCAGTCTTCCTTCCCTTTCCCCTTGGGTCACCGGTGGTTTCCTTACCATTTTTCATAGGGAAAAGGTACTGAGCCACATGCTGTAGCACCATTTTGGAGATCACCTGGACTAGCCAGTGAGCAAGATCTTGCCCTGTGCTTCCTGGAAGGAGACAATTGAGAATGTGGCACATCAGGTGATGAGCTTAGGACACTGAGCTTAGGACCAAGTGACACTAGGACGGAGATTGGATGTCAGAGATGCATTAGACAACAGAGCACGAGCTTTTCTGGGAGCTTAGAGGGGCATCCATCAGCACAGCTCGGCAGCCTGGGGAGGACACTGGGGCTGGGGGAGGGCACCCACCACCCTATATCTGGCCAGCTACCACGACACTGCAACAAACCTAGGGCTCTTGGCTGAGGCTCCCAAGGCATGGCAGCAGCAGTGACCTTGCCCGAGCCTATGCCCAGTCACCTGGAAAACCTCAGTAGCCCAGCAGACCCTCCCCCGGCCCAGTCTGAGGTGCCACAAAGACTCTTCTCCAGAGCAGAACCCTTGGTTCTTCCTCACATTGAAAACTTGACTCCCATCTCTGAGCAGGACGGGCCTCCCACCCCTCAGTGTCCCCAAGTCGCACTCAGCTCCGCAGAATAGTCTTCCTTCCCTGTCTCCCTGGTCCATGGGTGCCTTACTTGCCTCTCTTAATGTGAAAAATGTGAGTGGCCAGAAACTTCACTTGTATCTTTAACAACTCCAGCATGAGCCACTTTAGTGTGCTGCCTGGAAGGAGACAAGAGTATCATCGGGTGATCACACTGGGCTTAGGACCAAGTGACACTGGAACAGAGACCAGGACTGGATGGAAGAGACGCATGGAACCCAAGGAGAACGGAGCTGCTCTGGGAGGGCAGAGGGGTGTCCATCAGGACAGCCCTGAATGCCCACATTCAGGCCCAAGCACCTCCAGCTGAAGGGCACCCAACACCCCATGTCTGGCCAGCTGCCTCAGTACGAGGTGTGTGGGACTTTTGGCTGAGTCTAAAGCAGTGCTTCTCAAATAGTGGGGCATCCCCGGTGGAGGGGGCAGTTCGAGGCTCCTTAAAGAGGGGCACGTTCACCTCGTCAAACACTGTCATAACAAGCTAAGCCCCGTTTCTGTCTCTGTATGTCTCTGGAACTGAGAGTTGCTGTGTCCTGCTTCAAACCCTGCCTCGAAAAGATACGTATTGCAAAACGTGTTCATTGGAGCCATTAATCCAGACATCACCTCTGATTAAAATAGCAACTCAAATTTATATATTTTTGTTTTGCAGGTTCAAGTTATTTTTTTTAAATAAAGATCCTATTAGCAGTCTCGCTGGGGCACAAAAATGTTTTTCTTGCTGGGGGGGGGGGCGTGACAGAAAATAATTGAGAAGCACTGGTCTAAAGTCTAAAGGGCCTGAGTCTATAGCCCAGAGCCGTCTGGGCCCTCCTTGGGTTGAGTCTTGAGGAGGATTTAAACTCGACTACAGACTGTGACAGGCCCTTGGCCCCCATGGTTTCCCCTTCTGCCATCATCGCTGAGAGTCCCCAAGCCCTGCTCAGCTCTGCAAACCAGTCCCCCTTCCCTGTCCTCTTGGGTCACAGTACCTTCCTTACGTTTCCATGCATGGCAGAGGTAAACTGCCAGAATCACCGCCAGCACCATGCTCACGACCAGTAGAAGCAACCACAGGTTTCCCGTGGGTCCTGGAAGGAGACAATCAAGAATGTGGCCTCGGGGGAGCACACCGGGCTTAGGAGCAAGTGACAGTGGGAGGGGACTCGATTTGAGGTGCATGGACCCACGGAGCACCGAGCTTTTCTGGGAGGGCAGAGGGGTGTCCATTAGCACAATGCGGCCCAGCCCTCAACGCCCCACATCCGGACTCACCCACCTCCAGCTGAGGACACCCAACACCCCATGTCTGGCCAGCTGCCCTGAAACTGTGATGAGTTGGGGTTCTTGGCTGAGGCTCCCAAGGTGCCGCAGCAGCAGTGACTGAGCCTGAGTCTATGTCCAGGCCCCTGGAGAACTTCAACAGGCGAGGAGACCCGCCCCACCACCAATTTGCAGTGTCACAGGACCAGTTTTCTCCAGGGCAAAACCCAGACATCTTTCTCGGGTTGACTCCTAAGGAGCATTTAAAATTTGACTCCTGTCACTGACCAGGATGGGCCTCCCACCCCAGTCAGTGTCCCCTTTTGCCATGATTTCCGGGAGTCCCAAGCCATGATGAGCTCTGCAGACCAGCCTTCCTTCCCTGTTCTCTTGGGCCACAGGTGGATTTCCTTACCTCTCTTGGTCTTATAATATATGGAGCTGGCCATGAAAAGCAGCACTGTTTTGCCCAGTTCTTTTTGGAGCCACCTTATGAAAGATTTCCGTGAGCCTAGAAGGAGACAACCAAGAACATGCATCAGGTGAGTACATTGGGCTAAGAAACAAGGGACTTTGGGATGCAGACGGGGACTGGATATAAGAGACACATTGGACCCACAAGCATGGAGCTGTTCTGGGAGGGCAGAGGGGCATCTGTCTGCACAGCTTGGACCAGCCCTGGACGCTGCACATCCAGGCCCACCCATCTCCAGCTGAAGAGCACCCAACACCCCGACACCTTGTCACAGCTGCCCCGAAACTGCAACAAGCCTGGGGCTCCTTGCTGAGTTCCCCGAAGTCCCACATCAGCGATGAACAAGCCTGTGTCTAAGGCCAGGCGCTAGATATGCACCCCCACACCCACTCTATGATGCCACAAGGACCTGGTTTTCTCCAGGGCAGAACCATCAGGGCCTCCCTTGGGTTGAGCCATGAGGAAGATTTAAAACTTGACTCATGGCGCTGACTGTGATGGGCCCCTAGGCCCCATCAATGTCCCATTTGGATACCACTTCCAGGTGTCCCCAAGTCTGCTCAGCGCTGCAGACCAGCCTTCCTTCCCTGTCCCTTGGACCAAGAGTGGCTTCCTTACCTTTCCTGGTAAGGTACAGGTAAAGTGCCACCATCCCCACCAGTACCACACAGGATCCAGGTAAAAGCCAGTGTATAAGGTTTCCTGAGCTTCCTGGAAAGAGATAATCAAGAACGTGGCAGCAGGTGAGCACACTGGGCTTAGGACCAAGTGACTGTGGGACAGGGACTGGATATGAGATGCATCAGACCCACAGAATAGGAAGCTATTCTGGGAGAGCAGAGGGGCATCCATCAGCACTGCCTGGCCCAGCCCTGGATGCCCCAACCCAGGCCCACCCACCTCCAGCTAAGGGCACCCAGCTCCCCATGTCTGGCCAGTTGCCCGACACTGAGCAGAGTCTGGATCTCCAGGCTGAGGCTCCCAAGATCCTGCAGCAGCAGTGACTATACCCAAGTCTATGCCCAAGTCTTGGATAACCTCAACAGCCAGGCAGGCAGAGAACTTCCTCTGCCCCCAATCTGTGGCGCCTTGCACATGGCTAACCCATGACCAAAGGTCGTTTGATTCTCAGCATCCCATAGGGTCCCCCGATTTCTGAACTTAGAGCTGGGATTAAACCCTGAGCGCATCTGGGTATGACCCAAAAATCAAAAAATAAAAGTCAAAACTAAAAACTCAACTCCTGTTGTTGACCAGGACAGGCCTCCCGCCCCATCCATGTCCCCTTCAGCCACCAATACTGGGTGTCCCCAAGACACGCTCAGCTCTGTGGACCAGTCTGCCTTCCCTGCCCGCCCCCCTTGGCCATGGGTGGCTTCCTTACCTTTGATGATAAAATATATGTGATCTTTCAGGAACTGCAGCAGCAGCTTACATGCCTCCCAGATTGTCCATTGCAGGAAACCTTTTTGTGCGCATCCCAGAGGAGACAATCAAGAACATAGTATCTTGGACTTAGGAGCAAGTCACGTGGGATGGGGACTGGGACTGGATGGCAGAGACACATCAGACCCGAAGAAAATAGAACTGATCTTGGAGGCTAGGGGTGCCCATCAGCACAGCCTGGCCCACCGAACTCCAGCTGAAGGGCACCCAACACCCCAGGTCAGATCAGTTGCCCTGACACTCTTCCAAGCCTGGAGATCCAGGCTGAGATTTCTGAGGACCTGTATCAGCTGTGACCGTGCCCTGAGTCTAAAGCCCAGGCCCTGAAGACCTTGCCCCCATGCCTGTGCTGTGGTGCCACAAGGACCCAGTTTTCTCCAGGGCAGAACCCCTGGAAAACATCCTCAGGTTTATGCATGAGGAGCATTTAAAAGTTGACTCCTGGGGTCAGAGCTATAGCACAGTGGTAGGATGTTTGCCTTGCATGCGGTTGACTCATCGTACACCTGGGCTCGATCCCCAGTATCCCATATGATCCCCCAAGCCAGGAATGATTTCTGAGTGCAAAGCCAGGAGTAACCCCCTGAGCATCACCAGGTGTGGCCCCCAAAACAAAAATAAGACAAAAAAAACCCCTAAAACTCAACTCCCGTCTTGGATAGGCCTCCACCCCCACTGCTGGGTGTCCCCAAGCCCCGCTCAGCTCTCCAGACAAGCCTTCCTTCCCTGTCCTCGTCGGCCACAGGTGGCTCCTTACCTTTCTTTACGATATAATGGGTCACTGCCAACCCCAACAGGCCCTCACACACCACCACGAGAAGCCAATTTGGCAGGTTTCCTGCGCTGCCTGCAAGGAAACAATTTGGGAACGTGACATCAGGATGAGCACACTGGCCTTAGGGGCAAGTGACAGTGGCACGGGACTGTCCTTCCTAATAAGGATCAACTGGATGCGCCCACCTCCCTGAGCACAGGCGGAGCAGGTGGGAAGGAAGGTGGCAAAGGAGTACCCAGGGGAGCCCTGTTTCGACCAGGACTCCCCCAACGTGAGTTTTGACAGTAATATCTGGGACTCGGAACCCCAGACTGAGAGGGGTACCCGTGATGCTGCAGACCAGAGTGAGCAATAGGCAAGGCCCCCTCACATTTCACAGGCCAAAAGCCTCCAGTCAGCACTTTGAACCCTCATATCCTCACAAGGGGCCCAGAGAGCAGAGGACGCAGAGCCAGGGGGGACACTAGACCCTGGTCAGGGCAGGGGGTGATGCCCTACAGGTGGGAGTCACCTTGGGGAGTTGGGTGAGGGTCACCAGCTGATCCCAGAGGATGGGTCACTGTGGGAGCCTGTCGTGAGGTGTCCTGGTCCAGGAGGCCCAGGTTCGCTCCTCGGCACCACACAGTCCCCCTGAATCCACTAAGAGCACCTGTAGACATAGTCTCAAATCCCAAACCCCTAGACCGGAAGTGCTGACAGACAGACAGACAGACGATATCTGTTTCTTGCCTTGGGCACTGAGTGCTGGCAGGAGGCTGCACTTCAGTGCACACGGCCTACATAGCTTCTCCCGGTCAGGGTGGTCCAAAAACGTTCCCTCTGGGCACCGCTGGCAGATGCACCCGTCGACGACAGGTTGGCCTGGGAGGGAGAAACAAGGGAATGGGCCTGTGCCACCTGCCACTTGCCACCCATTCTCCAAGACCTCACTCAAGAAGGTACTGTGGGCCCTCAAACTCTCCTCAGAAAGTTTGGGACTGAAGTTAACCCATGTGAGACCAAAACAGAAATGTAGTTCTTTCCTTGGTGTCCCCCCCACATCGTGGCTTGCAGGAGGTGCTGGGACTGTGGCCGAGTCCCTGCAAGTTGGAACAAGGCTTCCCTGGCTGCACGGTGGTGGGCGGGCATCTGCAGGAGTACACTTGCTACCCACAGGCCCACAGGGACCCACAGGCCCACAGGCACTCACCAGCCGGACAGAGCTCCCAACAGACACCATCCTTCACTTCATTTTGCCCGAAGGCTGCCAAAGGCACCTTTAAACAGAGGGACGAGCTTTAGCCCAGATCCGTAGGAGGGATCGGACCTAATGTCGATCCAGGCAGAGGGGAGAGCCAGTTCTTGAGGAAGCCACAGTGAAGGTGCCGTCTGCAGAGACCCACAAAGCAGAGGGTGCCCACTTTTTCGGGTGTGAATATCCAGGGCATGGGGCCCTTTCTTTGAAACTCTGTTCCTGCTCCAGGTACTTGGAGCAGAAAGCATATGTGGGACCGGGTCCTGACCCCAAGGCTTGGGGTCACTGACCAACTCCATCACCAGTCAGATCTAGGAGTCAGAAGTGATCCCAGATAATGCTGGGTGTGGCCCCGAAGCTCTCCCTTCCCCCAAAAAGAGTTCACACTTGGAAGAGGGCAGTGGGGTCAGAGCACTGGCCTGGCACCCCATCATTCCTGTGTGGAGTCCCACGTAGCAGAATCCAGAATCAGGCCCAGGATCATGCCTGAGCAGAGCCAGAACAGCTCCTGAGCACCGCTGGGTGGAGCCCATCCAATGCACACAGACCAAAAAAGGGCTGAGGAACTGTAAGTCGCCCTACAGTGGCCTGCCCAGCCTGCGGCCTGTGTTTCTCTCTCCTCATTCAGAGGAAAGGAGAAAAGGCGCAGTGCAGGCCCCTTCTTCTCCCTGGCTGTGTCCTTTCCCCTCCCAGGTGCAGTTAAATGCCTCAGGGGCTCAAGCCATCTTTATTCTTGGCTTCTGGACTGCACCCAGTGGTGCTCGGGGCTCCCCACAGACTGTGCATTTAGGTCTCCCTCTGTGAAGGAATTGGGGACCTCGTGCAGGGGCGGGGACAGAACCCTGGTAGGTTCCTGGGAGAACAGCGGCATCCCTGCGGTGCCCAAAGGGAAACTGGGAGCCTCCTCCTAGTGTCCCCGCGGGAGTGGGAGCCCGTGGCACCTTGGGGTGGCCCAGCCAAGTTCAGTCCGCTCCACACACAGACATGCGCACAGATTTACACACAGAGACGGAGCCAACACACAGACACTCAACACACACACAGACATACAGTCACAGATACACACAACAGACACACTTCCACTCACAGATGCATGCAGACAGACACACATTCACCCTCCAGGACACACAGACACACTGCGCCAGTGTCACCAGGAGCTTGGTGAGACCTGAAGATGCTGCGGGAAAGTGTCGGGACCCAGGAGGGTGGCCCCCAAACCCGAAGAAGTTTCCAGAAAGTTTCCCTCCACCTTTCACTAAGTCATGGAGTTTGGATGGTCTCTCCCTGGTCAAGTCCTCCCTAGGCCTGGGCACCGCATGGTTTAGGCCTCTACTTCCCAGACCCACGAGGCATCCCTGGCAGGATTCGACGGCTGAGCTCCTGCTTCGACCCTGGGGACCCCCTTTACACCATGGCCCGGACCCCACCCCGCAGCCTCTGGGCCCGGCTCACCGCACAGAGCAGCTGTGGCTGCAGGAGCAGGAGGAGCAGGAGCAGGAGTGGGATGGGGAGTGGGAACAGGATAGGGAAACGGAAAGGGAAAAGGAAGGGGAAAGGGAAAGGGAGGCGGGAAGGAGCAGGCGACATCAATGAGCGAGCGAGCGAGTGAGAGAGAACCAATGCACTTTCCAACTAAGTGGTGGGCGCAAGGGGTCCTGGCAAGCTAGGCTTATATAGGCCGGGTAGGTCACGCCCCCTTTATGGCATACAGGCCATGCCCCTGTGACTCTAGGGCCATGCCCAGAAACGCTCCTGGCCAATCAGAGACTGGCAAGACTCTGACCCGCCCCCTCATGCCTAGACCTGTCAAAACACATGTGCTGCCCTTGCTCCAGAGGAGCCATGCTGCTGCTCGAGGGCGTTTGTTCCCAAGACCCTGCCACTAGGGCTTGCTATTATTATTGTATTATTCATTATCATGCTTATTTGTTTAGTGCTACTGCCAGCGGTGCTCCAGGTTTCCTCGTGGCTCTGCACTCAGTGATCAACAGGTGGGGCCTTGTGGTGAGCGGGAATCAGATTCAGGTTGGCACAGAAGAGCAACCGGCTTCAGGCTGGGCCAATGCTCTGAGGCCTTCAGCCAGGGCTTTATGGGGGGGACCTGGCAGTGCTCAGGGAGGCATATGTGGTGTTGGGAATCAAGACATGCCAGTGCCTCACCCCTACATGGGGTCCTGGGCCCTCACCCACTCACTTGGAGCCCTTCCCTACAAATCTTGGACCCCTTACCCATTTACCCGGCACCCTTACCCACCCACTCACCCCCTTGTTTCTACTACTTCCCATTCAAGGAAGGACTCAGCTCTTTGGGGGCACATTAGGCTACAGAAGAGAAAGGAATCTGGTGCTAAAAGGAGGGACAGTGATGGAGGTGGGGAAGGGAAGGTGCTGGAACACTGCATGGCCAAAGCTTGACTAATTCTAAAGGAGTTTGCGACTGTGTATTTCCTGGGGATTCCATTGAAAAAAACATTCACTGAAAAAATAAACAAAACCCAAAAACAACACTGACAAAAACTACTTTCTCCCCTTCCCATGGAAATAGCGTTCTTAACCTCAACTGCTCCTGGGACATTCTCTAACCAACTGTTGATTACGTGTGTGTGTGTGTGTGTGTGTGTGTGTGTGTGTGTGTGTGTGTGTGTGTGTAAAAGTTTCAACTCTCCTTGTTTGCAGCCACACCCATTGGAGCTCAGGACTCTGCCTCTGCCCTCAGGAATCTCTCCTGGTGGGTCTCAGGGTCCTTCTGGGGTTCCAGAATTTGAAACCTGGCCAACACCCTCCCTGCTGTGCTCTCTCTGAGTCAAAAGCACTCACTCACTGTGACTTGGAATTAGAGGTGGCAGAGGACTGTCGTCCATTGTGACTTCAATTCAAATGTAAGAACGAAGAAAGATCCCACCCCTTAAGTCCATGACAAGGAACTCTAGATTGATGAGCCCAAACCCTAGTAAAATGAATTTTTCCACTCCTAGCTCAAGGCAGAGAGAGAGAGAAAGAGAGAGAGAGAGTTTACATAGAAATAAAACCAAAGTTGGTGTCCTCCAGGAATAGGGAACTAGGGGTTGAGTGAACTTCGAAGGTTCTATCTGAAAGGGCGCACTTGGCAGCCAAAGTTTGAATCAGAGTAACCCTTGATTGTAAGGGTTCGAATCAGTGTATCCCTAAATAACCAAGATTTGAATCAGCATTCCTAGACAACCAAAGTTGAGCCAGAAATAGAGGTGATCAATGAAGATATCTATACAATGAAATGATTATACTGTGACTGCTTGTGATTTCTATATAAACAACTTGAAGATTTGACTTGGAGTCCTTGCCAAGACGCCCCACTTAAATGAGGCTCGGACCTCAGTTAACTGAATCAACTCCCTTTTGCACCTTGCATTATCGGAGGTGATCTTTGACTCTCAGCGCCAACATGGATGTCAACTCTAGACCTAACATATGGGGGCTCTTCCGGGCTTGACTCACCCTCAGCCTTGAGTCCAGCCAGCCAGATATAGGGAGAATAGAATTAAAAAGCCAGTGGGTAGCCGGGGCTGGTTCATGTAGAACCAAGAAGCCTGACTTATGGTTGCAGGATGGTTCGAATAGAATCGAGAGACCTGGCTATTCAGGGGCATCTTGGGACCGAGAGACCTGACTGAAGGGGGTGTCACTTTCTCTGCATAGTCAGGGGCAACCTCTCTGTGACCTAAAGACCTGACTATCAGGGGCTGTCTGTGTTGGACCAAGAGGCCTGACTAAGGAGGCGCATAACTGGAGCTGTTTGTGAGCTCAGACATAACTCTAGTGAGCTCCTGGCAGAGTGCTCGGGGGACACTCCTGCACTGTTTGTTTCCCCTGAGAATGGAGAAATCTGTTCAGTAAGATTTGTGAAGATCTGTTCAGTAGCGAAGAAAAGGAAAAGGCCTTAGGTGATCATGCGTGCCATTCTAGTGAGCTATTCTAATCTCCGTGTTTGTCTACCGCTTGTCAAACTATGTTCTTTGTGTTTCTGAGCCCGCAGAGTGGCCCAGAGAAGTGCCACTAGGGCTGGTGAGTGATAAGCTTCTGCCAAAGCCAGAGGGTGGGTGAAGTGGGGAGAGCACCCTCACCAGCAACCTGCTCTCTCCTTTCCATGGAGTGGGGGTGTCCTGGCCTTCGAAGCAGGAAGTGCCAGGAGAGCCTGACTGGCACTTTAGGATGGAGTTTGGGCCCTGTTGGAGAATGAACACCCAGAACACACAGAAAAGTAGGAGACTCACTCCTTCTCCAGTCTCTAAGCAAGTGACAAGTTACTGTAAGTATTTGCAAGGGAATGCAGTTAGGGGAATTAGACAAAAACGAGAGAACCTGGGGGTGTTAACCTAGCCTCTGACCACTGTGGGGCTCTGGGTGGGAAAAAGTAACCCTTTTCTACCTCCTGCCCCTCAGGAATTTTTTTTTTTTTTTTTGGTTTTTGGGTCACACCCGGCAGTGCTCAGGGGTTACTCCTGGCTCCATGCTCAGAAATTGCTCCTGGCAGGCACGGGGGACCATATGGGGCACCGGGATTCGAACCGATGACCTTTTGCATGAAAGGCAAATGTCTTACCTCCATGCTATCTCCTGGGCCCCCCTCAGGAATTTTTTGAGCAACTATTTACACTGATTTATTGTCCAAATGCCAATGCCAAAAAGTAAATAAATAATTAATTAAGCAAAGAAAACCTTGGGTAATTTGAATTTTTATTTTTTATTTTAGTTTTTGGGCCACACCCGACGGTGCTTAGGTGTTACTCCTGGCTATCTGCTCAGAAATAGCTCCTGGCTGGCACGGGGGACCAAATGAGATGCTGGGATTCAGACCTTAGGTCCTGGATTGGCTTCTTGCCAAGCAAAAGCTGCTGTGCTATCTCTCTGGCTCCGGGTCATTTGAAATCAAAGCCTACGAGCTACAAACAGTTTTAAATTTTCTGACTTTAAAGGATCTGAACAAGTAAAAAAAGTGTAAAAAATATTGTGGTTAGCCTTTTTAGAGAATATTGTTAATTTTGTGAGTGCTTGATACTATTGAGATAAATACATTTCATAACAGTTGTCAGCAGGTGTTAAATTTAATGTTGGTCATAAGATCTAAAATGCATTTAG
>PVKC010022787.1:0-17542 GCA_004027635.1 Crocidura indochinensis
TTGATCAACCAGGTGGAACAGAAGTCTTCCAAACATCACGAAAGCACCAAGAGGAGAGTAAATGAACTTGTAAGGAGTCTATAGTTGATCCCATGACAACATACTCCAAGGGTGGAGAAACCCTATATCTTGTAGGCCAAGGAAATTCCTTTTCGAATGACCCCAATGTTTACTGTGCCTTTGCAGGAGGGGAAAAAAACGGCAAAAAGCACAAAACAATTTTTTCTGTACTTATCTATCTACTATTTGCCAATTTCTTTGTTTCAGTGTGGTTATTTAAGTTATTGTCTCCATTCATATTTATTTATTTATTTTTCTTTTCTCTCAGCCACATTTTTTGTTTGTTTGTTTGTTTGTTTGTTTTATTATCTCAAGACCATGAATTTTATGTGGTGCTTATCTTTATTGTTGGAGTGCTCACTGGTTATTTTATTTGACACTTCTTTTTGCATTGTTGAGGTGTTTCAACTTCCTTTTCCCCTTGGTCTCTCAAATCGATGATGAGCACCTCTAGAGGGACTCCGCCCATTTTTGGCATATTTGATTTTTCCCCAGTTTATCACTTTTCTCTTAATCAAACAAAACCGCATAACTAGAACTATCTAGTCCCACCTCCCAGTTAGAGGGGGATATAAGGGAAGTACCAAGACCAAACAAGTATAAGACCACTAAGCTGTAAGCTAGGCACAGAGGAGACCACCTATTTTAACAGCCTCAAGGGAGAGGGAGGTGGATATAGGTGGTAGGATGGGAATGGAGGTGGAAGGAGGACAATTTGATATGGGAATCCCCCTGATTTTATGTTAATATGTACTCAAAATATTATTGTCAACAATATACAAATATATATATATATATAAAAGAAATAAAGTGAACAGTATCATTACCCTAAAAAAAAAATAAAAAGCAGTATGGAATATCTCAAATAAGTAAAAATATAGTTTTTATCAACCACCAATTCCATTATTTGATAGTTATTACCAGGACTCAACTTTGATATAAAAATGTTACCTACCTACATCTAATCTTGAAAAACCAACTGGAATCTTCGGCAGTAATACTTTTCATTTTAATTATGTTCAGTTAAATTATGTGATAATTGTCCAAAATGTAAATATGTTTCTAAGGAAAAATTTAGTGAGTACAGGAGAGATAGTGGTGTGGGAAATTTGCTTTACATATTCTTAGTCTGAATACTCTCTCTTTACTACAGGGCCTTAAGCATCCACTGTCAGCTGTAGACCTGACGCTATCCAGCATTGCTAGATGTTGCCCAGTTGATCCATAGCACCACAGGGTCCAAACAGCTTCTTTATAGTGTGTCCATATGATGAATAATGATTTCCTCAAGCCAAAGCTAGCTAAGAGAGGCCCGAGACCTACAACCTGATGAGAGTCCTCTCCCCTAAATTATATCCCAAGTAGTTCTTTGTGAAAGGAATAGAAATGGTTTAAAGAGGGAAGTTGTGCACATTAGAAAGGAATTATCTTGAAAACTGTATTCAATGTATCTTATTCACAACTGGAATTATTGTATTCTATTCATATCAAATATTTCACATGTCTTGTTTAATTGCTCACAACTTATTCTGAATACTTATTGAGCCAATTTAGGATCATTGGCTTATCTAAAATAAAGTTGAAGTTTTTATATTAGAAAAAATGTTTTGTCCTGAGGGTATATCCAGCAATATTCAGGGGATAGATCTGGCTCTGCATTCAGGAAACCTTTCTGTTAATAAATATTACTCGGGAAAACATATGGGACACTGCTGATCAAATCTGAACCTGCCACATGTAAGGCAAGAGGCTTATCCACTGTTCTGTCACTCTTGTCCCCATTATTTAAAAAAAATCACATGATAAAATTTTGAAGTCAAAAATACTGAAAACAATTAATTTACATAGCATTTTAGTAATATATTCTTGGTAAACTGTGCACATATATTTTGTTATTTGAGATCAAATGATTCTGAGTTAAAAATGGTAATTCAGTGATTTCTAATAAGTAGAACTTATTTTAATAATTTTGGGACAGCATACCTGGCGGTTTTCAGGGCTTACACCTTGCTCTGTGCTCAAAGAATCATTTCGGGAATATTTAGGGGACCATATGAGATACTATAGATCACACTTGGAGCAGCCACATAGAAAGCAAGAGTCCTACAGGCTGTACTCTAGCTCTAGTCCAACTTTTAATTTTAGAATCAAGTCATTTTCTTTCACACTAATTTGATAATTCCAATGACTACAAAGGAACTATACATCAATCTATGGATCATCTATTTATCTAACTCCAGAATCAAAAAAGTATTTCTCCTTACACTTAACAGGTGATTGTTACTATTTTATGGCAACATCTTGACACAAGAAACTCACTTTCCATGTTTATTTTTAAAATATATTTTAAACAATTCCTATTATGAATCTCAAATCAGGACTAGAGTGCTTTCTATTTTTAAAAAGTAAGAAGTAGGGACAGGCGAGATAGCATGGAGGTAAGGCGTTTGCCTTACATATAGAAGGTCAGTAGTTCTAATCCCAGCATCCCATATGGTCCCCCGAGCCTACCAGGAGCTATTTCTGAGCATAGAGGCAGGAGTAACCCCTGAGTGCTGCCGGGCGTGACCCCCCTCCCAAACATAAGAAAAGAAAACAAACAAACAAAAAAAACTAAGAAGCTATTTTTCAGTCATTAGCATGTCTAGATTCTAATGTCTGAAAGCACTGGCCCTATAGATAAC
Source organism: Crocidura indochinensis (assembly GCA_004027635.1). Lineage (NCBI taxonomy): Eukaryota > Metazoa > Chordata > Mammalia > Eulipotyphla > Soricidae > Crocidura > Crocidura indochinensis. The sequence goes on from PVKC010022787.1 coordinate 2,745, forward strand.
AATTGAAATATTTTCTCTAAACTGAATATAGTTGATAGATTTGTAATACTTAGAAGACCTTAAAATGCTTAAAAGTATTGACTGAATAAAATTTTAGGATGCAGATTCTCAACATACAAATTGGTTTTGCTTTCAATGCTTATTATTGGTGTTTTCTTAAGACTCATTATCTTTGAAATGATTTAAAGTGTTAGATAGCATATTACATATGATAAAATCAAGTCTAAAGTTATACAAGCCTATAATTAATTTCTGTGCAAATGATTATAACCAAAGCACTGTGTTTAATACAGATATGCACAATAAGAATGTTATAGGACTACTCTGAGACAAGTGATAAATATAGTCATGAGCGAACACTCTTTTTAATTTATTAGAGTCTATCAATCTATAAATTCTATGAATATTTATTATTTAGCATTCAGTAAAATTAGATAAAATAGAGTGCATAGAGAGAATGAATGAATGTTGGCCTGATCTGGAATGGTGCTTGCATTATACATGACTGACCAGGGTTGGATCCATGGAACCCTAAATGACTGGTACATCATGTTCACAACTAATGTTTCTTGAACACAGAAATACAAGTATTTCCTGAACACTGTGTGATAACCCCTCCCAAACCCCTCAAAAACAGAAGCAAACCAGAGAATAAACAATAGATAACAAAAGTCATACTGTAGGGGCTGGAGAGATAGCACAGCGGCATTTGCCTTGCTAGCAGCTGACCTAGGACCTAAGGTGGTTGGTTTTTGTTGTTGTTGTTGTTGTTGTTGTTGTTGTTTTTGGGTCACACTCGGCAGTGCTCAGGGGTTACTCCTGGCGCCATGCTCAGAAATTGCTCCTGGCAGGCACAGGGGATCATATGGGGCACCTGGATTCAAACCGATAACCTTTTGCATGAAAGGCAAACACCTTACCTCCATGCTATCTCCCGGGCCCCTAAGGTAGTTTGTTTGAATCCCGACGTCCCATATGGTCCCTCGTGCTTGCCAGGAGCTATTTCTGAGCAGATAGTCAGGAGTAACCCCTGTGCACTGCTGGGTGTGGCCCAAAAACCAAAAAAAAAAAAAAGTCATACTGTAATAGAATAAATCATTGATTGCAACTTTAGTATTACAAGGTCAATTCAGTGGTAGATTTACATTCTGAGAGAATATTAAAATTAAACTAATTTCCTTTTTATAATATACATTTAAATTTTGAAGCATGCTGAATATAGTAAAGGTCTTAATTTTGACAAGACAATTTTTAAAACTTTTTATAAAATATGATTATTAGTATTAAGGTTTTTGTGTTTGTGATCTGGATAACTAGTGTCTCATATAATTATACTTTTTACTGTTTATGCAATTTCATCCTTTGCTTTCCTATCATTCTTACAGAAGAGTTTTCATAGTTGTTTAAACTTGTCTTTACTGTTTTTAGAAATCTACTAATTAAGTGTGATCAGTATGATTTCATAGATTGTTTAAAGTAAATATAGCATAAAAATGATTCAAGGAGTGCTCAATGTAAACCTGGAGGCAGATCAATGAAGAAATAAAACCACAAATAAAGACTTAGAAAGTAGGGACACAAGAGAAAGAGAACTGATGTAATCTAGTGTTGTCTTCATGAAAAGAGCCATGGTGTCAAAATTACAATGATAAGAGAAAGAAATAAATTGATTGATAATCAATATGAAGATATAATCCGTGACTCATTAAGAAATCAAATATTTATAATTTAAAATTTAAGTCAATTTAACTTATAGCATCAGATGAAATAAAAATTTCCTTTAGGGGCCCGGGAGATAGCATGGAGGTAAGGCGTTTGCCTTTCATGCAAAAGGTCATCGGTTCGAATCCCGGTGCCCCATATGGTCCCCCGTGCCTGCCAGGAGCAATTTCTGAGCATGGAGCCAGGAGTAACCCCTGAGCACTGCCGGGTATGACCCCCCAAAATTTTTTCCATTAAAAATTACAGAAAGAAAGCACAGAGGCTAAGAAGTTTGTATCACATGCTTCTTATCCCAATTCAAACCGATATTTTTTTTATATTCCCTTGTGCTCCTCTGACTGTAGCTTGAAGGTCCCCGATAACCACCTTGGGAAGCCATAAACAATACCAGTTAACTCTAGATATGTCTATTGTGAATACAAGAATAGTGCAGTCCAGGTAATCCTCAGAACATAGAATATGAATAGTTCTGTATTGTGGAGACTGTGCACTGAACTACTGACTCACTAACTACTGACTTGGTGAGAATCCAAGAAGGCTTTCCATTCCGACAAAGAAAAATTCTATAAAGATTGGTTAAGCATTTGTGGTATTCTCAACCCCAAATTTTCACTAGGGTTTTCTTGAAAATTAAACAAAAACGATTAATCTTTTTCTCACTGAATATTTTCTACAAGTTATATGATTAAAACTTACATTTATCATTTTTGCATGCATGATCGGCATATAAGTATAATAATAATAGAACCCTAATATTAAAGGATATTATCTATGTAATATCATGGGACTATTGTAGAAGAATACAATATATAAAAGATTTCATAGATATCATTTATAGATAATTTTACTAGTCAACAAATCTTGAAAAGAAGCTGTTTAATTCATGATTAATATGTTTATATAAGAATATTTGGGGGCCGGGCAGTGGCACTGGAGGTAAGGTGACTGCCTTGCCTGCACTAGCCTTGGACGGACCACGGTTTGATCCCCCGGCTCCCATATGATCCCCCAAGCTAGGAGCGACTTCTGAGCGCATAGCCAGGAGTAACCCCTGAGCGTCACTGGGTGTGGCCCAAACCCCTCCCAAAATATTTAAAATTAAACATTATATAAATATTTATCATTTTTGATAACTTTGCTAATTCTCATGTCCACATTAAGTTCTTGATTAAAAATGAAAGCTATATATAAGAACATTCAGAGAACATAATAGATATTATTTTCATTAACTAGTAAATAAACACAAATGGAAAATAATAATTATATATTAAGGGATGAGCTGATCCATAGAAGTCGACCAGTACAACATAGTTTGTAATAAAATTTGATATAAAATTTAAATAAATAAACATAGCTTCCCACATGTTACTAATTTATGCCGAGGTTTTGACATGTTAGCATCTAGAAGAGACGGTAATGTTCTCATTGTCATTACATAAGGTAGATAATTTAATTTGTAGATATATTGTATGCTATCTCCCAAAGGACCTCAAAGGGAAATTAAGTATTATAATGTATTTTCACTACTTGTGAATAAATGTTTTCAGAATAAACAAATATAATTTTTTCTTTTACTTATTCTTTTTGTTTATTCAAATTTCCAGTTTGCTGATTTTTATTTTGATGACTATTTTACCTTTGTATAATTGTTTTCTAAAGAAATATATTTATGAAGTCTTTAATTTAGTATTCATACAAAATTGTGTAATATTACACTATCCTGTTAATAAAAATGGAAAATAATAAAAATATGTGGAGATTCTTGTGGTCATTACTAAAAATTTACCATCAGAATGTAAAATTTCAATTCTTAACATACTTTTTCAGCAAATTTCATAAATTCCTTTCTCTTGAAATCACATTATGATATATGATATGAATTAAACTTATTTCAGTAAAATGGTAAGCCAATAAATATGAAATGTAAATAGGAAATTATGCAGTTTTAGGCTTTGTTAATTGTTACAAGACTTTAAAACATTTAATTCCAAGGTGTTGGGAAGTTAATTTATTTCCTGAGTACTCCATGACAGTGTGAATTTTGATCTAAAAAGTAGATATGAGGTCAGAGTGATAATATAAAGGTTAAGGTCATTATATTGGATGCATTGAAATAAAACTGGTTCAACAATCAGCATTGCTTACAGTACCTGGTCATCACCATAAGTGACTCCTGAGTTCATCAGAGAACTCACTAAGGACAATCATGTGTAGAACAATCCCTCAAATAAGTAAAATACACTAATTTCCACAAGAATTTATATGTTGTCATTGTACGTAAGTCTCAGCCTAAATAAAATGATAGTTGACTCTAAACATATAGACAAAAAAACAATTAGCAAAATGTCAAGTGCTCAGACGTAACAGTTACTTTTTTCTTTTAACACAGTATTAAGAGTTAAATTACCACATATCTGTTAAAAGAGAAAATAAATCAAGTCTATATATTTTTTCTTTTTTGCTATAAAGTTCTAGTTTTACTTATATTGTGTATACTTTTAAGTGTTTATATGACATTCTACATGTGCTGTAAAATTGTAAATAATTTTGTGATTAAAAACTATGTGTATATAGTATATGTGTATAGCAGGAGAAATACAGTCCCACAATTTTATATTACCTTTCTCAATATGCATCCTTTTAGACTCGTGCCCCATGTCATGACCAGCCAAGTCTCCTTCTTTTGGGCCAGGAAGTATGTTTGGTGACAAGCCCATCAGCATCTGGTTCATGGACAGCCCATTCTGATGGACAGCTGTCAAACCCAAAACAAACACAAAACAAGCATAATTCAAAACAGTCTTGAATCATGCATTCTGGCTCCAAAACTAAAATCAATATACTTCTCTAGCTTTAAATTGTCATTTTTTTCTAGAAATGCTATAAAAGCCATAACAATAAAAATACTGTGGATTACTCTTTTGAAATGATATAACTTTGTTTTAATTTCACATCAGTTATGCTGTACTTTTTCCATTAGTTGAAACAATTTTGAAAGGCTATACCACTTAAATCACTACCTAGGAAGCATTCAAAATTTTATCTTAATTTTACACATTCTCTCTCTAGATAAAATGCTTGTTGTTATTAGAACCACAATGTTAGCATTGCTATGCACTATTTATTTAGAACTTAATAAATTATTTCAGCATTAGGAGGCAAAAAGTTTGAAACAAGTATAGCCACTCAAATAAGTGTTTCAATGATATTTAATTTTGAATGACAAAACAAAGTTTCATAAATACCAAAGTACATCTATAAATATACATTAGAATACAAAATATGAAAATAAAAATGTCAGATTAAGACCCATAAACTGGGTAATTGACTAAAAATGCAACTTGTTTTATTAAACTATTGACAGTTTGTTACTACCTAAATGATAATGTAGATAATTGCGTAAGTTTTTATATACATTTTTCACAAGGAATCAATGAATTTCTTTTGAAAGGAACACAAGATCTGCTAGTATGTGTTCCTGGACATGAAGTCACATCAGAAAGTTGGTACAGGAGTCCTATATTCTGAGAAACACTGTAAAATAAATGGTCAGTAATCTCCCAAACTGTCAAGGTACTAAAAGACAAAGACTTCCAAACTCTTCTAAATAAAAAATGACCAGTATTGGATTTTAGAACAAGAAAGAAAACAAAATCATTCTATTAAATGTGTGAGCAGAAAACAAAGAAAAAAAAGTAGCAGTGGGAAAGTAATTAAAATTTGCATAAGACATTTTTATAAAATAATACTAAAATAATTTGAAAATATAATTTTATTGTACCCTGCAAGTAACTAAGAGAAATCCCTTCTTTTAAAAAGTAAAAAATAAAATATCTATGTTACTATATATCTTTATATGATAAGGATAATATATTTATATGATTTATATGATAAGGTAATAAGTCATGTTATAATGTTTTGAAAGCACCACAAAGTTTGTGTAAATTTGAATGATGAACACCAAATAATTTTTCTGAATTATGCTAGTATAAAATTATGTTAAATTAACATAGCAAAGATAATCATGCATATGTCTATACTACATTAGATGCATAGAACATAAATGATATGTACATGTTTGAGAACATATTATTTACTTTGGATAATTATTACATAACCATGTAAAACCTTCTCCTTGTGGCTATCAAAAGAAAAGAGAATACAACTGTTAATTTCATCAATGAAAATAAAAGTAAAACACAATATAATTTGTATTTTGCTGCCATTTATTTGTTATGATAAGTTTTTCTTCTTTTTGAATAAATAGTAAATTTGAAATAATATGCTTAATATTTAGACAGGAAATCAGTATTTTAATAAAACGTTTGTTTCTATTTTAGTACAGTACCAAAAGAAGACAAAGTATAACTAAAAAACAAGATGAAAATTGGGATTCTCTTTTATTATAGATAGGAAATATAGGCTTGGAGCTATTTATCAATTGATATATCTATTACATGAAAGATTAGACTATTTTGTAAAAGTTTGTTCATCTATATAGTTTTAAATAATTTGTAATTCAAGTTAGCCTATTAGATATAATCAATCTAAGTTATGTAAGCTACTTACCCCAATACTTTCCATATTAAGCACTTATGCCTTACATAAACATGATTTTATAATTTGTAAAGATACTTTCTAGAAAATACTTTTCCTATTATAAATGTATCCTCAAAATCAAAAACCCAAATACTTCTTTTTGTGGGGCTACAATTGTCAGTGCTCAGAGGTTACTCCTGGCTCTGCACTCAGAAATCACTCACTCCTGGTTTGGGAGACCAAATGGGATGACAGGGATTGAACCCGCATCCATCTTGGTCTGCCACATTCGAGGACAATGCCCTACCACTGTGCTACCACTCAGGTCCAAATAAATATTTTTTATCGGATAAGTCATAACTCTTAATGTTCTTTTTATTATAAAATGTTATATTTAAGAATATACAAAAATAAACAGGAAATTGAATAGCAATGTAATTGTCTTTTTTCTTTCTTCACAAAGCAAATTAAATATTTGAAAATACAACAATGAAAAGTTCAGATACTAAGCCTTTATAGCTTAGTAATACTATACATTATTAACTATTACCAGTCAAAAATCATGAAATTTAACACTATTTCTTTCACTTAATTGATTAGATGATTGTTTATGAAAGATGTTTTTAAAGCAATTTTTAGAATACTATCTCTCTACTTATCGTCAATGTAGGGATAATATTTTAATTAATGAATTTTAATAATGGTAGGACTAAGATTGAAACAATTCAGTTGAATAGTCCATAAAGAAAAGACAATAGATATTAGAGAGTTGGAGGTGTTTACTTCAGGAACTAATCTAGAAGGTTACTTGCTTTCTCTGTTTCATAGCTGAAATCTTTATGTGAGCATCAAAGAGATGGAGTTTATATCAGTGTCTGTTAATGTAGCATCATACCTCATGATACTGCAAACTGGGAAACATAATTTTGAGAGATGGCTATTGCTACAGAGCTTCAGAACATGATGCATCTGAGATCTATTTGGAATGAGGGCATTTTGATTGGAAAAGCCAGCTGCACCTAATAAAGTTGAAAATGGTGACAAGTAAAAGTATGAGACCTACGGATTCTGTCAGAAGAGCTCTCCGTTCGTGCTGGGGAGCTGGACACACTGCTACTGCGATGTGATGAAGGGTGACTGCCAGGCCTTCGTCCCTCCTCCAGAGAGGGGGCAGGTGACGGGCTGTCTGGAACACGTTCCTACAGCACAACAGAAAGTGATTGAGAGACAAAAGAGATAAGCATATCAAACTTTCAATTAATGAATGTTATTTCTTAATCAAGAAGATCCCTTTTATTTAATGCAAAAACAAAATCAAGAAGAATCAAATAAATTCCTCTAGTTAAAAAAAAGAATTAAAAAACTTGTTCTATAGGTTAGCATCACTGTATTAATGGTAATAGTCAATTGTTTATTTTCTTCAAAAAAAAGGGAGGTCAGAGAAACAATCAGTTTATAACTCATTAGACAACAATGAATTGACAGAATAAAGTAGGTTTCAATACTAGACAATCATTCTAAATACATTCTATTGTTCTGAAAGTGTCTAAGGATCATTTAGCACACAAATTATCAATGTGACAGACCATAATAATAACACCAGAGGACTTGTTAACAGCTATTTTATCATGGTACTGCTCTGGATATACTTGGATGGCCACATTTTAAGACATTATGGAAAATGATTCTTATTTAACATTGGTGTAATTTTCTTAGATTCCAATAATATTCAGACTACCTACTACTCCTAACTCCAGCTCAGTCACACAAACATGTTAGGGAAAGAATGCAACAAGTATGTCTTAATTACATGCTAGGAAAATAATATCATGTTTCCTGAGACTTTATAGTAACACTAATGCCCCACACCATATCTTCTCTTGTAAGCTATAAAACTTCTCCACTAGTCTAAATATGTGTTCCCTAACTATCTCTAATGAAGTATTATACAGAGATACAGATTATGAAGTAAGAACCTCAATAGACCAGAGAGATAGTATAGAAGATAAGGCTCTATATTACTTGCAGCTGACTAGGTTAATTCCCTACTCCCTTTGTGTTCCCTGAAGTTCTGCCAAAAGTGATCACTGACTACAGAATCAGAACCTGAGCATTGCCAGGTGTGACCTCAGAACAAACAAACAAATTCAAACAAATAAAAAGGAACATCATTTATTTTCTTTGGGTCTTTTTTGATTTAGTGATTATACCTGGCTTGTATTTAGGAGTTATACCTCGCTTTGTGTTCAAGGATCATTCATTATGGTGCTCAGGAGACCGAATGTAGTACCAGGGTAAGAATGAATCAGGTCAAGTGTTTTATTTTTGTATTATTTTTGCATGCAAATAGCTCATTTTTAACAGTTCCAATGATCAATAAGTATGTATACAGTAAAAAATACCATCACATACAAAACTTAAAACTGCCTTTTAAATAATAAAAAACAAGGGCCAGAGCAATAGCAAAGCGGTAGGGAGTTTGTCTTGTATGCGGCTGATTCTAGGATGGACCTCGGTTAGATCCCAGCGTACCAAATGGTCCCTGAAGCCAAGAGCGATTTCTGAGTGCATAGCCAAGAGTAACAATGAGCGTTATCAGATGTGACCCAAAAATCAAAGAAAAAATAAATAAAAAATTAAAAAATAATAAGAAAGATTTGGAATTATAAAAGTAAATTTCTATATTTATACAATAAGTAGTATACAAATCAGTCCAAATTGGGATGCAAAAATGCAGGTTTAAAATAAGTTGTTAAGCACTTATAAGAAAAATAAAATATCTAATGCAAAATTGGCCTATAGAAGGTTAATGATTAAAATACAAATGGATAATATAATATAATAAAAAAACAAAGTCATAGAGTATTGTACTATAAGTAATAAAGAAGATAATGCTCATTTTGACCTCGGAAATTCCATTAGACTAAGGATGATTTCATAAACCTAGAATGTCTTAAATGCACCTAACTCCAAGGGATTCTGATTTACTGAGTATTAAGAATTTAATTATTTCTCTTTCCCAAAACAGATATATAGAAATCCTAACTGTTGTTATCTATGAATGGAATTTCATTTACAAATAAAGTGTTTAGATTAATTATTAATTAATTGATGGATTACAGTGTATTTAGGTTTGTTCTTAATCCAATACTAAGGAAATTCTTTTTTTTGGGGGGGGGGCACACCCGGTGACGCTCAGGGGGTTACTCCTGGCTATTCGCTCAGAAGTCGCTCCTGGCAGGAACGGGGGACCATATGGGGAACTTGGGGATCGGACCGAGGTTCGTCCTAGGTTAGCACAGGCAAGGCAGACCTTACTTCCAGTGCCACCGCCCGCCCCCCACTAAGGGAATTCTTACAATATATTATGAGGAAAGACTACTACATAAAGAAAGAAATCAGAGATCAAATTTATGCATCTGAAAGCAAGAAATTTAAGGATATACTAGTCACTACCTCAAAACTGAAGAGAAAAGGAAGCTATCTACCTGGGATCTGAGCAGAAAATTGTCCTATTGACACCTTGTTTTCATACTTCCTATTTTTTAATTTATAAAACAATATCCAATAACCTAATATCCAATAATTCAAGCATTTCAGTTTGTGATTATTATTTACAATATATCTAGGAAACAAACACATTTTAGTATGAAGGTCCATGCCTCAATATGATGAAGGTTCTAGATGATTTTAACGTGAATATATATAATTGAACATCATTCATTACATTTGCCTTTAATTATTCAATTGTACATATGCCCAATAAATATCTCATTAGATATGTGGAAACTACATTTTGAAGAGCAAGAATTAAAACTAATGCAAACAAATAAGTTACTTTTAACAAAGATATGCATATATTTACTTATATGTGTATATGTAGACATAGATAATCCACAAAACAAAAATGTTTTCTCTTAAAAATTTTGAGACCAGGACCAGAGACATACTAAAGGAATCAAGATATCTGTCTTATATGAGACAGACCCTATTTCTGTTCTGAATTCAGTACAATTGGTTCTACATCCTCATCCAGATGGGCTGGACACAGAATTTTGATGGCAAAACATACACACACACAAAAACTGACCAAGTTTCAGGGTTTTATTTGATTCTTTCCTGGTCACACTTTTACATTTTATTTGCAATGCAATGTAGTATATTCTTTCCTTGATTTATTTTACTATATATATTTTATTTTAATTTTTTTCTTTTAGCACCATGATTACTTACATGATTATAGTAGGGTTTCAGTCATAAAAAGAACAGCCCCCTTCATCAGTGCAATCTTCAAACCACCAATGCCCCTATCTCCCTCCTTCTCTACCACCTCCCTGCCTATATTCAAAACAAGTTTTCAACTTCTCTCACTCATTAATATTGTGATAGTTTAGTCATCTCTCTAAACTCACCACTCTGTGATGAGCTTCACATCAAGAGTCGGTCCTTCCAACCCTCATCTCTGTTCTCTCTGGACATGATATTTTACCATATTTTTATATCCTAATACCTTTGTTGTTTTGCTCAGGGAACTATTCCAATCTTGGGGTTATTTTCTGGGAAATTGCTGAATGTGGTGTAAGTTATGGAAACCTCCTTGAACTACTAGAGTGGCTCAATAATACAGAACACCCGAGTAGGTCAATATATCAGGGGTTTTGCACTGGGACTCAAGATTGTTACTTCCAAATTAGATAGAGGTGGGTGAAGTCGGGAGGACACAGGAAACAAAACTAAACACACATTCAAGAGGAATTATTTGCAGGACAAAAGGTTGCAATGAAGGGGCCTAAGTGGTAGCACAGCGGTAGGGTATTTGCCTTGCATGCCGCTGACCCAGGGCAGACCTGGGTTCTATCCCTGGCGTCCAATATGATCTCTCAAGCGGGGAGTGATTTCTGAGTGCATAGCCAGGAGTAACACCTGAGTGTTAGTTACCAGGTGTGACCCAAAACAAAGCAAAACAAAACAAAACAAAAGGTTGCAATTATTCCTTTAACAGATGGTAAGAATTAAGTGCCTTTCTAAAATAGAAAATATGTTTGCTTATGTCATAAATAAAAACATCAGAATATGTTCTCAAATAACTGATGTGTGGGATTGCTATTAAGAGACAGCAAATGAATAGATGAGAAAATAAGAGGAGTGTGAAGGATGAGGAATAGAAACACATTTATATCTCCCAAATTAGATATTTAGTTAACTTATAATTAACTTTTATATAAAGCATGTGAAATATGTATACATTTGCAAATTCTACAGATTAAACTATTTTGAAATTTTATCTCAGATTAAATTGAAAATGTTTGCATTGACTGTTATATTTCCAAACTAAATAAAAGACTCTATACTTCTATATCATATAAACCATTTAGTTGACATTGAAAACAAATGACCTAAATTTCCGTAACAAAAACATATATGATTAAAAATGTACATCTGGATACCAAACAGTTCTTACTCTCTAATTACAATTTTAAAACAGCTGGGAATCATTTATTAGTTTTATTGCTGAAATGTTCATTTTAAAAGTGAGATAAAGCTTTTATCAAGTCTTTGAGCCATATTTTCATATTTCTTTTAGTAAATATGTAAATCATCATGTTAGTACTACCCTATGTTTGGTTGAATGAAGATATAGTACTATATTAAAAGAAATCCATTTCTCTAATATAATCTTATATTTGTAGAGTTCTTATCAGAATAGATTCCTTAGTGAACTAAAGAGACAGAACTACAGTTTATGCTTCCCTTGCACAGCAAATCCAGGTTTAATACCCAGATTATATGGTCCCAGAGTAAAGATAGGGATAGTCCTTCCAAAAATAAAACAAAACAAATGAAATAATAATGAGAGGTGATAATAGAAAGATGAAGAGATGCTTATTTCTGAAATATATCCTTCACATAATGCTACTAAGTCAGCATAAAAATATACAGTTATAGAGTGTTTACAGTGCTTGCCTTGCATAAGGTTAACTTGAGTTTGATCCCTAGCATCCATAATTTCCCTTGAGCACTGCCAGAAGAGATGCCTGCGCTCAAAAACAAGTGCAAGCTTTGAGCATCACCAGGTGACCCCTCCATCCCCACCTCCATCTCCCCACTGCCAAAAATAAACACAAAAAAATACAACTGTTTCAGTTCACTTTTTTTGTTTTGTTTTGTTTAGGAGTCACACCCGGCGACTCCCTGGGGTTCCTCCTGGTTCTTCAGCCAGAAGTCAGGTTCTGGGGACCATGTAGGAGGTCGGGATTCGAACCGCTGTTTGTCCGAGGTTAGCTGCACTCAAGGCAGTCGCTATAATCCGTTACACTATACTCACTCTGACAACTGTTTTAGCTCTTAAGTAATAATTACTTGTTGGTTCAAAAATATAGCTCACTAGGCTAAATGTTTTCCATTCAACCAATAGGCCTAGGTTCAATCTTTGACTTTACATGATTCTGTGAAGAGTGAACCAGGAGTAGCCTACTGATCACTGCTGGTATAGCCTTCTTCCCTTATATAATAGAAATAAAAATATATGCAAAATTATTAGTTTATTTTAATATATTATGCATAATTTTATTATGCTATATATATTTTCTTGATAATTATTTTCATTCATAATTTCTCTCTTTAACAAAACATTGTAAGAACTGCATTGGAAAGTAAAGCAAAACAATATGAGTTAAAAGATCTTAATGTAAAATACATCTTGAAAGACTATTCTAGAATATATAGTGAAATTGTAGTACTTAATTTTGCTTTAGTTTATTTTTGCTTAATTATAGTTTTCTATGAATAAAGAATACAGATAATACTTGAAACTCATTTAAAATATTTTAATTTATGTAAATTTATATGATTTAAAAGCTTAAGTTTTCTATTGAAACTTTCTATAAATTGAGACACAACATATTCAGTCATTTCATTTAATGTATAATTTCAATCTTTGGAACATGATGTATTGTTCTTTGAAGAATTTCATTAAAGTAAAATCCATTGAACAAGGATGATTTGAATACATTGTTGCACAATAAATTAATTTATTTCAACAGCTTAATTCCTTTATCATATTTATATGCTTGCCTTTCCAGAGTATGTTATAAGATGTAAAATAATGGAGACAGTAAAGAATTGCTTGGGAGAGAATCTCATAATTATTACTGAAACAAAATAGATAATGAGTTTTATTCAGACATAATAAGAAAGAAGCAGTTCAATGTCTATAGGGAAACTATGTAAACTGGATTTATCATTTCATTTGTGTAATACCTTTTAACCTCAAGATGGGTCTGAAGTAGGACAAAGAGGAAGAATATTTAATTTAATACTTCAACACACTGCTTCATAGACCCTCATCATAATGCCACCAATCAATAAAGTACAATCTTTTGCAATGTTCCATCTTTATAAAACTAGCCACAATAACAAATGAAAATTTAAGAGGAATACTCTTTCACAGAGGAAAAAAAAAGGCCATACTAATAAACTAATGGCAACAATAACAATAAAAGAAAAGCTGCCTCAGGGTAGAACAAAAGTATTGGTTTTTAGGTAATTCTAAATAAGCACTAGAATTCAATACAAAGCATTCTATAATTCTAACTAAAAGGCACAGAACATACTATTATACACATATGATTAATCAACCATTTAAAAATTGCATTATCTCAGCTTCATCTCCATTACAAAATGCTTTATATTTTATCAACTTGGAATATATTCTTACAGTGCATCTAAATAAACACAATCCTTTTCTCTAAAGGATTGTTTCATTTAGCTTTAATTTATGTTGCTCTCCTTTTAATTATATTCATTGTCATCTGTTTATCAGAGACTCCCTTACGAATATGTTAAGTGGGAAGAAGATATTTGTTACTAAATGTTATCTTTATATACCCTTTTTTACATAAGAATTGATTAAGTTAGCTAACACTTTAAATAACCCAAATACCAGAATTTTAAGACAAAAACTTGATTAGGTACTCATTCATTCAAAGAATACATATTGAATGTCAAATATATAATCTGCAGTTATATAAATTGCATGTTTATTTATAAATAAGAAAAAACTGGTAAGAATAGTTTCCCTTGCATATCATATACATGCATATTACCCAAAAATTGCTGTTTATAAACATACCGAGGGAAAGTAAAATAATAGAACTGAGATTCTACATTTTAAAATAGTAATTCTGAAATAATTGTCAAATTATATTAATATAGAGGTTCATGAAAGAAAATCAGATAGCCTCTCTGTTTAAGAGACTCCATGACTGAATTTCTAAAGTAGGACTAAAATTGTTTTTGTTTATGCTATTGAAGAAGCATTTGAAGGGAATATTCATTTGTAATGGCACTAACCATTCATGGAGCCAGCCAGAGCTCAAACTCTACCTTGTAGACACCCCTACATGGTCTCCAAGCCCTGTCAAGAGTGATTTCTGTGTGAAGTTAGAAGAATTCTCTAAACACAGGTGGGAGTGTCTCCCCCAAATTAATAAGAATTAAGTTCTATTTAGTGTAAAACTGTTGTTTCATGAGTATAA
>PVKC010022788.1:0-17537 GCA_004027635.1 Crocidura indochinensis
GGTCACACCCGGCAGTGCTCAGGGGTTACTCCTGGCTCCATGCTCAGAAATTGCTCCTGGCAGGCACGGGGGACCACATGGGGCACCGGGATTCGAACCGATGACCTTTTGCATGAAAGGTAAACGCCTTACCTCCATGCTATCTCCTGGGCCCCAATTCTTTCTCCTTTCAATTGGTCTCACTTCTTGTTTACACTTATTTAACTGTCTCATGGATTTCTTTCATCCTTGTTCATTATAAATATGGCATTCTCCCATTCCTCACAACTTTTTAAAACATTTCTTCTTTTCTTTAAACTGTCATTTTAAGGAATTCTTGATTATGACATACATACTTATCATTTTCTTATTATCTCTTTTATCCCCTGTGATTTGAATTTTCTGGATTTATGATTCCAGATCATTTTTTAAATTGGAAAATAACCAGCTTTTCATCCTCAAGAGGATTCTGTGCTACATTCTTATTTCTTGCACCATTGACTCTACAATTATGCATGTACTACAGTTTTTAAAGTGTTCTAAGTTCTGGATTGTGCATTTTTGTTATTTAATTCATTTATCTCTGCATTTCAATTTTGAAATGTGCTTCCTGCCATGCCTTCAAAATTACTAATTATTACTGTATAGTGGTCTCTTCTACTAATAGTTTATATAAAGTAATCTTCACTTCTATTATGTTAGTTATTACTTAAACTTTGTTTATTTTATAAGGCTGATATATCTTATCTTTCAGTATTTATCTATTATATGCTATTAACATTTTAAAAAATATTCCTTAACATAGAAGATATAAATATTTTTCCATATAAGAGTTTAGATGTAAATGTTATATATGATTATGACTTCAATGTTTTATTTTCCTTTTTCAACTTTTAGAATACTTGCTTGATGACCTGGTTTATAAATAATATTGGAATAAATTAGCATAGCATACTCCATACTAAATTTTTTGTTGTCTTGATAGGAGTTCTATTAAATATTTCTTTGTGGATTCTCTTTAAATATAGCCTGAGTCTTGTCATTTTTGGTTGTAGTTTTGCTTTTGTTTTGTTTTTAAATTATACTAGAATTTGGGGTTGGAGTGATAGCATCGACGTATGGCATTTGCCTTGCACATGGCTGACCCCAGACAAACCTGGTTCGACCTCTGATGTCTCATATGGTCCCCTGAGCCAGTAGAGACTTCTGAGCACATAGCAAAGAGTAGCTCCTGAAAGTTGAAGGGAGTGGCCCCAACACGAAACCAGAACAAATATTGTAGTAGATTCTTTCTGTATGATGGTAAGTTTTAGGGCCTGATAAGCCTTTTATAATCTATTTTATTCTTCAATCATTTATTGGCACTGTGTTCCACTTTTATGTATTTCTCAAATTTTGCTCAGTGTTCGTTCTTCATTTCCTTGAGGTATCATTGAAAATATTAGAATGGTCTATATTAGCGGAATTGACTACTTTCCAGGTGGAATAAAATGAATCTATTTTTCTGGAATAAATAAAGGATAGGAAATATATTGAATATACTTCACAATTATAAGTATTATCTCCCCATAGCTAAGAACTCCATTATGCATGACCAACAGACTTCTTTAAAAAAAATCAAAAGAAAATGTGGAGCTTCCACAAAACTGTAGATCAAATAGTTTCTTATACTCATATTAATCCATACTCATTGCCCAATAATTCTTAAATATTTATGTTGTTATTATTCCAACAGTTTTGGTCCAATAAATCAGGTCTTTACATTCATTTTTCTAGGATCCAGAGCAATAGAACAGCAGTAGGGCATTTGCCTTGCATGCAACCTATCCAGGACAAACCTTGATTTGATCCCTGGCATCCAATGTGGACCCCAGAGCCAGGAGCAATTTCTGAGTGCATAGCTAGGAATAACCCCTGAGAACCACAGGGCATGTCCCAAAATAAATAAATAAATAAATAAATAAATAAATAAATAAATAAAAATAAAATACTCATTTTTTTCATTGTATATAAAGGTGATAACTTATTTTGGACATAAGAAGCAACCAAAAAGATAATTTATTTAAATTTAATTTCTTTCTGTAACAACATATATAATAACCTCTAGTGCCTTACACATTGAAGAATAAATTTTAATACACTTCCTAGATTTTTTTTGGTATTTTTTTGTTTTTAGATTTTGGGTGACACCTAGCAATACTCTGGTGTTACTACTGGATCCTTGCTCAAAATTATTCTTTGCAGGCTCAGGAACCATATGGAATACAAGGAATCATACGGGGTCAGCTCTCTGCAAGGCAAATACCCTACCTGATGTACTATTGCTCTGGCCCTAAAGATTATTTTAAATATAATTTTATCAAATTTTATAATAATGTTGATAAATAGATTTATTTTTCTATCACATAAGCATACTTATATGATCCTCTTTTATTTATTTCTATTTTCTTTATTTCTATTTGTTTCATTTCTCCCACCTCTTCTATTCCCATGCATAAACTACTATGCAAAAAAACTTATTATGCCAAAGTTTCCACTTGGTATAGCTCTATTTTCAATTTGTCTATTTCTACTCAATACATTTACAGTTTTAACCATGAAATTGTAATCTATAAAAATATATTAAAAAAATTTAAACAAAAATATAAAAGACATAGAAATGGTTGGTTTGGAATTATATAGTCAGATAAATCTGGACTACTTATTTGAGAGATCTAGATTATGAAAATTTGTGGTCGATACTCTTTCAGAATTTGAAATATTGAAAAATAATTACTGAAGAATGTTTATGTGATACCCTGTTCATGGATTGGGAGGATTAACATCATTGAAGTGACAATACTCCCCAAAGTATTGTACAGATTTGATGCAATCTCTCTAAGGATACCAATGACATTCTTTAAAGAAGTGGAGTAAACACTCCTGAAATTTATCAGGAAAAAAATACATCCAAATAGCTAGAGCAACCCTTGGGAAAAGAAATATGGGAATCATAGCTTTCTCCAACTTTAAACTGGTTTACAAAGATATATATATATATATATATATATGTATATGTATATATTATAGTTTACAAAGCTATATTAAAAAGGCATAGTATTGGAATAAAGACAGACACTAAGATCAATGGAATAGTCTATAATATTCAGAGAATTCCCCCATATATACAATCAATTAATCTTTGATATAGGGGCAAGAAATCCAAAATGGAGCAAGGAAACTCTCTTCAACAAATGGTGTTGGAACAACTAGTCAGCCACTTGCAAAAATGAACTGAAATCTCCATACCCTGCACCAAGGTAAAATGAAAATTTATTAAAGATCTTGATATCAGACCTGAAACCATAAAGTCTATAGAACAGCGCATTGGTAAAACAATCCATGACAGTGAGGCTAAATGCATCTTCAAGGAGGAAACATTATTCTCCAAACAAGTGGAAGCAGAGATAAACTGATGGGAATATATTAAGCTGAGAAGATTCTCCACCTCAAAGAAAATAATGCAGAGAATACAAAAGCTAGCCACAGAATGGGAGAAGCAATTCACCCAATACCCATCAGATAATAGACTAATATAGAAGATATGCAAGATACTGACAGAACTTTCAAAAAAAATCTTTGAAATCCCATTAAAAAATGGGGAGAATGAACAGTCAATTTCTCAAGGAAAAAATACAAATGGCCAAAAGGCACATAAAAAAATGTTACACTTCACCAATAATCAAGGAGAAGCAATTCAAAACAACAAGGTACCATCTCACTCCACAGAGACTGACACACATCAAAAAGAACAAGAACAATACGTGCTGGCAGGGATGTAGGAAAAAAGGAACTCTCTTTCACTGCTAGTGGAATGCCATCTACACCAGCCCTTATGAAAAACAATATGCAGATTCCTCAAAAAACTGGTAATTGAGCTCTCATATGATCCAGCTACACCACTTCATGAGATATGCCCTAGGAACACTAAAACGCAATACAAAAATCCCTTCCTCACACCTATATCCATTGCAATGCTATTTAAAATTATCAGATTCTGGAAATATACAAGATACCCTTCCAAATATGAATGGCTACATAAACTATAGTACATATACACAATGGAATATTATGTAGCCATTAAGAGAGATGAAGTCATGAATTTTTCTATAAATGGATGTACATGGAATCTATTCTACTGTGTAAAATAAGTCAGAGAGAGATACATATACACAGAATAGCCACACTATTTTATGTATTTTAAGAAAAATAAAAGACATTATTTAAATAATTCCCTTATGAAGGCTGGAATAACTGGCTCATGATATGAAGCTCACCACAAATAGTGGTGAATGCAGTTATAGAAGTAAGTACACTGAGTACTATTGTAACAATGGTAATGATTAAGGGAAGTAGAAATCCTATCTCAAATACAGGCAGGGGTGTGGAAGATGGGGACATTGGTTATGGGAATATTACACTGGTAAATAGTTTGTTATTTTTATGACTGTTACACAATTACAATCATGTTTGTAATCACAGTGTTTAAATAATAATATCATATAAATAAAACAGAAAAAACGTTTATGTGGAAAGCATTATAACCACTAATGACTTTTGGCAAGATGTTTATTGTTTGCCAGACTTAAATGGGGTTTATATTTCTCAACACCATCTTTACTTTAAAAGTGATTTTCAGTTTATCATTTCTAATCTAAATGCAATTACTATAGATCAACATTTCTAAATGTGCCCTTTTGTGTATATTTTAATACACTTTTATGAAATCTCAAATAGAGCCTGGAATTCTTCTTTTGGGGGGGAGGCACACCCGGTGACGCTCAGGGTTACTCCTGGCTATTTGCTCAGAAGTAGCTCCTGGCAGGCACGGGGGACCATATGGGGAACCGGGGGGTCGAACCGCGGTCTGTCCTAGGTTAGCGCAGGCACCTTGCCTCCAGCGCCACCGCCCGGCCCCAGAGCCTGGAATTCTTGATCAGAGAAAAATATATCTTTGCTCATATTCTGCAACAAAAGATTTCTACAAATTTTAAATTAGATAGATATTTTGAACTATTTTTCATCTGTGCCAATTTCTGTATAAAGGAATGCAACTGACTTTTGTGTATTGTCTTTACAGCTGAACAATTTGCAGTATTAATTTATTGTCTTTAGGAGTTCTTTTGTGAACTCTTTAGGTATATATATATATATATATATATATATATATATATATCATCTAAAATTAGTGATACTTTGACTTCTCTTTTTCAATTTGGATTCATTTTATTTCTTTCTCCTACCAGATTGCTATTGCTAGGACTTTTAATACGATGTTGAATAAGAGTGGAGACACTGTACATCCTTGCCTAGTATTTTACCTTAATGCTTTTAGTTTTAGCCTTTAAGAAGATTGAAGACTGTAGGCTTTTGTTTGTTTGTTTTGATGTCACACCAAGTGACCCTTAGAGGTTACTCCTGGGTATGCGCTCAGAAATTGCTCCTGGCTTGGGGGACCATCTGGGGCGCCAGGATTGAACCCAGGTCCACCTCGGATCTTCCACTTGCAAGGCAAATGCCCTACCACTGCTTTATCTCTCTGGCCCCTGTAGGTTTTTTATAGATAGCTATTACTATTTAAATGATCATGCAGTTTTTATTCTTCCTTTTACTGATATAATATGTGATGTTTATTAATTTACTTATATTGAACCATCCTTAGATCCCAGCGATGTAACCCATTTGTCATGATATATAAACTTTTTGATGTTTTGTTGTATTCAGTTTGCTAGATTTTGTTAAGGATTTTTTTATCAATGTTCATCAGTAAGATTTGTCTGTAGTTTCTTGATAGTATCTCTGTTAGCTTTGGGAATTAGTATGATGTTAGCTTTATAGAAAGTATTCAGGAGGATGCCCATATCTTGGATATTTTGGAAGCATCTTAAGGATAAATAGTAGTATCTCTTTCTGAATGATAGATAAAACTTCCCTATAATCCCATCTGGTCCTGTATTTTTATTCTCGGAGAGTTTCTTAATTATTTTTCAGTTGCCATACTTGATACTGGGCTGTTAAGGCATTATACTTTTTTCTCCTTCTCTTTTGTTCTATCATATTTTTTCAGAAATCTCGCCATTTCTTCTTGGTCTCTATATAAACAGAACAAATTCATAATAAACTATCCATGATGTCTTGAATATCTTGGAGTTATGTTGTAATTTCTCCTCTTTAATTTCTGGTCTGATTGCTGAGCATTTTCCTTTCTTTATATTTGTGAATCTGGGAATTATATTTTAAGGTAGGAGTTAAATATCATGTAAATATATTGCCAGGATGCTTAGAAGAACATTACAGGTAAACAACTTTGAAAAAAATCTCTATGTAAATGTTAGTATAAATACTCTATGTCATTTAATAAAATAATAATCCAGAAGAAGGAGCAGGAAGGAAATGCATACCATCCTTAATTTTCTATCTGGATTGAAGAATCTAACATATGGACTCTAAAAAGTATGTTACAAGTAAAATGCTAGAAAAGTGTTAATTGCCTCTCCATAAGGGTTGCTAGGACTTCAAGTACCCTGTTACATAAGAGTAGAGAAAGTATGAGAAGACCAATATCTAAGACAAATATCAAATCAAAGACAATGTCAAAGACAAAAACTATACTATCTAATCAAGAAATTTCTTCCTAGCTTATGCTTAAAAGAAATAAGAAGGCACAAAAGCAAAAGAAAGAAGAAAGAAAGAAAGAAAGAAAGAAAGAAAGAAAGAAAGAAAGAAAGAAAGAAAGAAAGAAAGAAAGAAAGAAAGAAAGAAAGAAAGAAAGAAGGAGGAAGGAAGAAGGAAGGAAAGAAAGAAAAATAAAGAAAAATGAAAAAGAAAAAAAAGAAAAAGAAAAAAGAAAAGCAAGAAAAGAAGAAGAAAAAAAAGATAGGGAAGAGAGAAAGGAATGATAAAAGGAAGGAGGATAGGAAGGAAAAAGGAAAGGGGGGAAGGAAGGAAGGAAGGAAAGTATTCCAAGCAAAATGTTATTAATTTGTATGGGCTTACCCATGTTCAAACCACAGCATCCCATATAGAGTTGACTAGGAGTGATTCTTGAGTAAAGTACAAGTAATAACTCTTCAGTACTGATGAATGGGGTCGCTAAAACAAGAAGACAGTAGGGAGATAGCACTTGGCCTTGGATGCAGATGATCCAGGTTTAATCCCAGAACACCTTCTGATCGTCCTAGCCTGCCAAAAAATGTTAATGAGCACAGAGTAAGGAGTGAGACCTGAATACATATCAGTATAGCCCAGCATTACAACAACTGATGTTTTAATGCTCTTATCTTTTAGGATATTTTCACAGATATTTCAATTGCTCTGTGCTTTGAACTAGATAAATAGATACATATGTTTAGATTTTATATAAAATATGCATTTGATACACATATCATACAGATTTACTATATAAGTCCATTCATACTTATTTTTCTGTCCCTGTTGTCTATATTAACATATTTAGTCAATAGAAGATGTATTTTGCTTAAATTGTTGTACTTGTGGATCCATCGTAGGTAGAGGGATGAATATATGTTGCACATAAATATTTAAGTGTGTTAGCACTAGCCAAGTTTTAACTATACATATGAATTTGAATACATATATTTGTTCTACATGTACAACCATATATGCATATTCTGTGAGATTATACCAAGAATTAATGTCAAGAAACTGAATATTTTCTGGAATAAAAATCAATTGAAAGTGAAATTTATAAGTGATGTGTATATATGTGTATAAATCTTTTAATAAAATAAACCTTAACATTTTTCTGGTTTACATGTTCATGTGATATATTAAAGTGAGAATAAAAAGCATGTATATGCATAATTGAATACATAGAATCATGGATGAGAAATTATTATGTTAGCTAAAGTTATGAAAGATTTCATAGTATTTTTTTACATATTTAGATAAATATATTCCTGATTGTATTAATGCTTTTAGGGTTCACATGCAAATTTATAATGATATCTTTTAAATGAGTTCGTTTAAATTTAAAATTGAAATATTACTATGAATAGCAATATATTTGTAAATTTTTTCTGAAAAATCACTATAATATTTCAATTGGGCCACTTTTAGCCTACTATTTTGACCTAACTAAATTTTAATTATATATTTAATTAGAAATATGAGGATTTTATACACTTGTATTCAGAAATAGACTACCTTCAAACCAATTTAATTTTTGAAAGAATACAATTAAACAATTTTGTATTTTTAATATAATTTTTATTTTTTTAAATATTTAATGCAACAAATTACACTTAAAATTATCCACATTGAATATTTTAAAATGTTTGAAGTTATAAATAATATTTAACTTTGTATCAGATTCTCCTATTTATTATAAAGAGTACACAAAATGTGAACATCTTTTTGTAAATTTTTCTCTTGACTAGAATTTTTCTAAGTCTGATTTTATTTACTTTTTTTATTTTATATATTTAAAATATTAAGGCACTGTGATTTATATTGCTGTTCAATTACTGCTAGAGCTAGAAGGATAGTACTATTTGCAGGGCAATTGCATGCAAGGCAGGGCATTTGAACTGTGTTAAATCCTGACACTCCATATAAAAACCTTGACATACCTGGCACCCTTATACCACGAATCACCACCAGGAGTTATCCTTAAATCACAATGGTGATGTGAGAATATTAAAAATATTCACTATAGCTTCTTTGTTTTAATATTTTTTACTTAAACATTGAGATTTACAAATCTATTCACAGTAGTGTTTTAGGCAAACATGTTTCAGGAATAATCACACCACCAGTGTCAATTTTTCTCCATCAATATGGCCAGTGTCAAGCCCATATCACCAATCCTCTCCTCAGTCTGTTATCAAAACAGGGACCATTTTTAGTTTATTAATATTTGGGACTCATAATTTAAATTTTGTTAAGTGCTGCTTGGATATTCAATTCTGTCCTTTTTTTTTTTTTTTTGGTTTTTGGGCCACACCCAGTGACGCTCAGGGGTTACTCCTGGCTATGCGCTCAGAAGTCGCTCCTGGCAGGCATGGGGGACCATATGGGAACCGGGGGATCGAACCATGGTCCGTCCTAGGCTAGTGCAGGCAAAGCAGCAGGCACCTTACCTCCTGCGCCACCTCCCGGCTCCCCAATTCTGTCCTTTAACACCACCAATGTACCTAGGACCCTTAGCCTCTATCTCCCATATAACAGCTTATTTCACAGAAAAATTTAACAAACTGTATGTGTTGTAGTATACAGAATGAGTAAATAATATGTTAAATTTAAGATAAAATTTATAGTATTTTTTTTAATTTCCTTCAGTATTTCAGAGGGTATGTTAAAAGTCTTCCATTTGGTCAATTTTTCAAATTGGTTTCATAAAACATAGCATTTTCATTTTTCTTCAGGTGCTATTTTATTCATAGCCCATTCATTATATTTAAATCTTTAAATGAGTTTAGTTACAAGTAGAAAATTATTGTTAATATTCTTAAACAGGGGAGCCGGGTGGTGGCGCTGGAGGTAAGGTGCCTGCTGCATTGCCTGCGCTAGCCTAGGACGGACCACGGTTCGACCCCCCGGTTCCCATATGGTCCCCTGTGCCTGCCAGGAGTAACTTTTGAGCGCATAGCCAGGAGT
The DNA here is from genome assembly GCA_004027635.1 of Crocidura indochinensis. NCBI lineage: Eukaryota > Metazoa > Chordata > Mammalia > Eulipotyphla > Soricidae > Crocidura > Crocidura indochinensis. The sequence goes on from PVKC010022788.1 coordinate 9,637, forward strand.
AACCCCTGAGCGTCACTGGGTGTGGCCCAAAAACCAAAAAAAAAAAAATATATATATATTCTTAAACAGAATTCAAGTTAAATTCATGATCTTAATCAATGTTCTTATTTTCTTTATCCTAATTGTCAGGTGTCTAGTTGTGTAATTAACATTTCTAATATGCAATTGATATATTTTATATAGTAATTATTCTTTCACATTTGGTTTTGCTTGTAGTGCAAATAAAAAACTGTTGTAAAAGAATGGGATATATAAATGGAATGTAAATATAAAATGACTTCTGCAGTATTGAATAATAAAATGAGGGTAGATTGTTATTTCTGAATTTCAATTTATATTGTCTCCTGTTTGTTTCAAATTCACAGATCAATAAAATTTAGTCTCAGGAATAATCTAGTCTGTTGTTTACATTTTTATCACAGGTTCTTTAAAACTCTATTAGGAAATAAGACCTATAAAGGGTTTTCAAATTATATATATCTAAATATAAATATAAATATATAGATATATCTAAATATATAGATATATATATAGATATGTCTAAATATATAAATATATCTAAATATATATCTATATATATCTACATATATATAAATAGATATATATTTGGGTCACACCCAGCAGTGCTCAGGGGTTACTCCTGGCTCTATACTCAGAAATTGCTTCTGGCAGGCTCAGGGAACCATATCGGATGCCAGAATTTGAACCACAGTCCTTCTTCATGGAAGGAAAAGCCTTACCTCCATGCTATCTCTGCAGCCCAGGATCTTCTAAATATTATGTGGTTATTCATACTAGATGGAATTTGACATAAGTAATATATGGCTTATATATAAACATATGTACATATTTATTTGTTTAAAGTGTGTAGTTTAGAACTAAATATACAGTATTTCCGGCTATAAGACGACTTTTGAAACAAACAAACAAAAAAAAAATCAACCAAAAATCGCCGAGTATATCCCGAAAAACATCTCGATGTGCCGCTAAACGAAAACCATCTGGATATTGTGGGAAAATGAATTTTCCAACTCGATCCTGCACCAATCACTGCAAGGCTGCTCGGACTGTCTCTCTCACTCGGCCAATCCAAGCAGGCGTTTGAAGCATGAAAATTAGACAATGTTCTGGACCAAATCTACACTGTCAAAAGCCTGCTCAGATGGGCCAGAGTCAGAGAGGAAGTCTATTACAGTCTAAACTTTGAACCTTTGCTTGTTGTGATTGGTTCACTGTGGTACATACAGTTGCAGCACAAGAACTTTCTGTCTTATACAGCGAATATAGGCCTAAACCTAAGTTTTAACTGTAAAATTAGGGGGTCGTGTTATTCAACCAGTCATCTTATATGCCTGCAAATACGGAAATAATAATTTTTATAAGACTCAGCAATGCATTGGGTGAAAAGATGCAGGCAAAATAATTAAGTGGTATGCTTGGTACTATATTTCTTGAGACTTGAGGTTCTGGGAGTGTTACATATCTTGATGGTGCCTAAAACTAAAGTCAAAGAAAAACATATGCCAGATGCGTGACCTAACTGATTAATTCATACCACAGTTAGAAATAAGTTTATGCTGTGTGCTAATTTTACTTGAATGTACATTACTACATCTTACTGTTCAGCATTAGGCTTTATTCTTCTTTAAAATTGCTGTTACATGTCTGTATTGATTTCAAAATCATTCAGGTTGGTGTCATACATGATAATGATAAATTGGTGCTTCCATATTATTAAAATTAAAGTGAATTATTTTGACCTTATTTTATGTAATTTTTAATAAAGCAGATGTTTTTGTAACTATAGTGACAAAAATTTGTATTCTGACAAGAAAAACTAAAAGTGCTATAAAAACTATGAGCTGTAGAAAGACACAGTGCAGGCATGTGTGAAAATTTCTAACATTTATTTTTAGTCCCAGCTGTTCTTTGTACTGATGTTCCTCCTTTAAGTTCCTAATTATATGTGGGGTATATCACACTTTACCATAAAATGCTTCATATTTTAATCATAATAAATGAGTCATGAGCTAAATGGTGATATTGGAGAAGATAAGAAAGGAGAATAAGAGAGTAAGAGATGAAAGCTAAATCATAATGTTTATGATCTTTAACTATTAATGGTATTTGATTTTACCTAGAGGTACCATATTAAAAATAAGCCAATAGGAAGAATAGTAACAGATAATAAATGATCTTTCTCACATGTGAAATATAAAGAAGCAGAGGGGATAGGATAGGAATAGCGATATATGGTAACAAAATTTAGGAGATCGCTTAGGGTACTGAACTTATCAAAAAAGAGTTGATGGTGGGTGGGGAGGAAACTTCGTGACATTGGTGAAGGAAAGCAGAAACTGGTGATAGTTTGGTGTTATAATACTGTATGTATAAAATTCTGCCATTAATAGTATTATAAGTTTGGTACATCAATAAAAGTCACAAAAATACTTGTAAATTTAACATAAATTTTCATAGAATTTATCATTTCATTCAATTTAGATAAATTCTTTATAATATACTGAAAATTGTTCCAGTACTGAGCCAGACCTAATATGACCCTGAACTAGAATGCTTACAGTTTATTGAAAAAGATTAATAACACATTATGGCACATTCAAATTTTAATAAGTATTATAAAATCAGTTAAAAATTTTAAAAGTTGTGTACAAAATATAAGTGTGACGTTCAGGAAAACTAGTTTCATATGAAACCATTTGATGATAACTAGAAATTAACAGCATAACATATAAATATGGAATGAAGAACATTCTACTCTAGAGAAACAAAATTTAAACTGTTAATAAAAAAAAACAACAAACAAACTTTTTTCCTGAAACCCAGGAGGAGGAATGCTGGATATTGTGTAATTCCCAGTAGTGATTCAATGCTCAAATGGTCTACTACTGGTAAGTAATCATGAAGAAGGATAAATCACCTTTCATTCAAATCATTTACTTCACCCTTTTGAGTTTTGTCTCTGCAGCCTGATTCCATTTAATTTTACATTAAAAAAATAAACTTCAACACCTATTATGACTATCAATAGTAACTAAACTAAAGCCCAAATATAGAAACAGCCCAAATGACCAAGGATACGTTATTGGATAAAAACAAATATAGATCTATATATGTATGTATACATCCAGAAATACACCTTACCTCCAGTGCCACCGCACAGCTCCCAATTTTTAAACTTTAAACCTCTTTACTTTTCTATAAACTTTTATAATATCTGAACATTTTATCTGTCTATATTTTTAATAAGAAAGTACTACTCTTCTAATCTCAAACGCATTCAATGCTTATTATAGTACATCAAAGGTATCTTGTTCTTTACAGTAAGTTCTCTGAAAACATTATGACATAATTACAGGATACACACAAAATTAAATATATCAGCATGATGCAACTATTCAGTACTGCATACAGTGCATTATTTATAAGACACTACAAGGACACAATTCTTATAAATTAACATGGATTGTTCTTCTCAGGTTTGTGCTATTTATACCTGTTAGTGATAGTGACCGCCAACTTGTTTTAATGTTTGGAGTCAAAGGAGCACTGTAAACACAATGTTAGTGTGACAATTATCATTTGCATAGGTCCACCAAAGTATGGGGGACATGGAAAGGAAAAACTTTGGCCTAAGTACAAGGAGACCCTACCTCTGAAGTTTCCTGACAGAAGACCATTTCTAGGCTCCAGGCAAACCAGTTTGTCCAATCCCGGTCATTGTCTGCAGTGTTCATACAGTTACACCTTTCACAGTCTCTCACTGTTGATCTCATGCCTATGCATTAAAGGTCCTGGAATCTGTACATCCCACATTGAAGTCAGGATGGTGCGGAGTGGCGTCAAATTTCATCTCACAATTAACAGGCAATGCAGAAAGCCCTGTCCAGTACGCAAGTCGCTGTTATTTAAATCTTCTCAGTGTTAAGGGAAGACTCTTTTGAGTAAATCTATGTCAGAGCAGCAGTAGGGTCCTTCCCGGTTGAGGATTGCTTCCAGGTGATGTCATAAACAACTTTGAATATTTCATAGATGACTTCCTTGGTTCAGGGGTGACTGGAAAATGCCCAAAACTCTGAGGCCTGTGCCAGGTTATCATGTCAATGTTCAGGGTTTGTAAGGTTCCATTGCACCACAAGATTAGTGTGTTCCCATTTCTATTAGATAAGAACTTATTTGTATGCATAGTATTTTCCTTGTTAATGTGCCCATGCAAACAAGGAATAATGCCACCTGGCATTATCACCTCATAAGGGGGCAGCAAGAACAAGTCCAACAATCCCCGTGACCTGGTTCAAACATAAGCATTAAACTGAGGGACTCTTTCACCAAAATTTCTTATTGAAATTTCAGTTCCTAGCAAGATTGGTGCCTATGGGGATGCTAGAACAAGTCCAATAATCTAATTGACTTGGTTCTTTTATATACGTTAAATGGAGGGACACTTCTACAAACTTCCTTATATAACAATGAGCTAGGTCTGTATGACAATGTCCTACTGCATTACAAGATTTGTGTGTTCTCATCTCTATAAGATAAGAACGTGTTTGAATATAATTTCCCATTTTAATGTGCCTATGCAAAGGAAGAACAGTATCACACGGCGAGATTGGTGCCTGTGGGGATATTAGAACAAGTCCAACAATCGAATTGACTTGGTTTTCTGTCAATATTTTGATTCTTGAAAATTCTGAGGAACCTAGGAATATTGGTTGATTACAGAGATCGACCTTCACACTCCCACATCAATAGTAAATGCATAAAACTCTAGTACTCAATAAAGGATAAACATTTGAATGTAATATAATTTAGTCAAAATTATGTTAGGTCATTTGAGATAGTCATGCTAATCACCTCTAGTCAATAAATAAAGAAACTAAAGATATCTTAACAAAAAACTAGTCCAGTTATAAGAGCAAAAATTAAAAGACACTTAATAACATAACACTTCTACAATTCTGTTTACTGATTTTGTTTGAGGAGCATTTTCTATTTATCAATCAACGAACAATATTATTTTGAGTCCAATTAAATGATAGTCTGGTCTATAATTTCAGTTAATGATTTTCTTCATATGCTACATCATATATTTTTTTTGTTTTGTTTTGTTTTTGGGCCACACCCAGTGACGCTCAGGGGTTACTCCTGGCTATTCGCTCAGAAGTCGCTCCTGGCAGGCTCGGGGGACCATATGGGGAGCCGGGGGATCGAACCGTGGTCCGTCCTAGGTTAGCACAGGCAAGGAAGGCACCTTACCTCCAGCGCCACCGCCCGGCCCCCTGCTACATCATATTTTTAACATTGATTTGAACACTATGCATCCATTTATGTTAACCTGCAGAATTATTATCCCATATCACTTTTTATTTGTCACTTTATGCTAAATTCTAGCTTTCTCTATGTAATTTTCCCATATAAGTCAGATATCAATATCCATTTAAACTACTTTATTCCTGATTTAATGAAATCAAAAGAAGATTACTAATTGTAACTATATATAGGTCTTTTAAATATTGAACTTCCTTTTTCACCACCCCTTCATCCCCCAATTAAACTTTTGCAAGCAACCAACATGCAAATTGTCTTGTCTTTTAGGTCATTTTATTCATTTAATGTTTGCACTTTATCTTGCACATGACTTAGGTAAGTGATTCAATTTACTTTTCATGTTTTCATACTTACATTTCTTTAAAAAATTTATAACCAAAATTGATATTTTCATTGAAGTATTTAACAAAATTTCTTTAGTGCATTTTCTTTCTTGCTTCCTGAAATTCTGATCCATGGAATCTTGGAAAGATAAGTGGTTTGGTACTGAAACACTTAAACAAACATTCAGCAATGCTTTGACCTTCTGATTCTTGTTTTGAAGTGGATTTTTCAAACAGGGGACTCTTATCTATTTACCATTACTCTAAGGACATATACTTGTACTATTGACATTAGAATTGGACTCAGTGGTTACACTTCTGGAGAATTATGTTCCCAACTACAAATTTCTGAGGAAACTTAATAGAACATTCAGAAAAAAAATTGTTGCTTGTGAGTATAATTTATGGAGACACCTTAGTTTATAATCTAAAATAACATGGGATATTATAAATGCATATAAAACATTAATTAGTATATATCTTCTAAATTGTTTCTATTTAAAGTTAAAAATTAAGCCCCATGGTTTTTATATATGTAAATAACATACTATACCTGAGTTTATATATGATCAAATGTTTTCTTTCAGAAACTGTAGACTTTAATGATTTCATAACATCTATAGAATTTGTATATTTTGTTGTTATGACCTTGTATAATACATATATGTCTAGCCAATTATTAAGGTGTTTAGAAGAATAAAAACAATTTGTAATTAATTACAATCTTTTTGTTTGTTTGTTTTTGGGCCACACCCGATGATGCAAAGGGGCTACCCCTAGCTAAGCACTCAGAAGTCGCTTCTGGCTTGGAAAACCATATGGGATGTCGGGGATGGATTTGAGGTCCATTTTGGGTCAACCGCACGCAAGGAAAATGCCCCACCGCTGTGATAGTGCTCCAGCCCCTATTACAATCATTTTTAACCTTTATGATAGAGAAGCACTGAGGAATTGGAATTTTGAAATGGAAATAACTAGAAAAAATGCTTGAAGACCCAAACTCAGTGGAAATTAAAGTCTGACTTGAATATTATGTCTTTAAAATTGCCTAGATTGCCAAAGAATGAGACAATTGGTCATAGTGGAAGAATTATGTAGGCAGTCAAAAGCATCTCTTCCCCAAATCCCTGACTTGACAAGTTTTTATTTGACAAACTTTTCTATTGTGATTAGGTTATGCTTTATGTGAGCAAATGTATGTACCATAACAGAATATAGCTGTTTATTGGAAATTTGTTAGCCTTTTTTTTCACATTTTACAATTAACACATTTGGCCTTCCACATTTTACAATGAAAAATGAGCAATTTTCTTATCCACTGTAATTTTCCTAACAACCTCTTGACAGTGAGTGCCCTCTCAAACCACTTTCTAGTTGTTTTAAGTTAGACTGTGTTGCAAAATATGATCAAATTCTACATGAACCAAATATATATTTAAAAAAATAACAAGCAGGGTTAAGACATTATTTATGGGCACTTTCATTTCTTTATCTAAAAAATTGTGCTAGGCAATGTAGGGAGATTGGAGGCTCTTTATTTGCAGACTTCTGTCCTTGGTTTGTTTGTTCCCTGGCACTTCATGTAACCTCATAGTACTATTCATAAACACAGAGCATTAGCTTTTGAGCACTTACATGTATGGACCACCTCAAAATATTAAAACTATGTGAATCTGGGGACAAAAAAATATTAAAACTAATTTAAAATATATCAATCACACAGACTTCAAAAGTTATGTGAAAATAATTTGATTAACTAAAAGTCTTTGAATAATAACTAATCCAAGAATAGACTATCCTACCACCATAAATTTGTGAAGTATATTTTCCAGTATTGTTAATGATTTTTTCTAACGAAAGACATATAAGGTGTGTTTAAAAGGATTTATTATGCAAATTGGTATGAATTGAGATTAGGCACAAGATGTACAGTTGGTAGGTGACTTGTTTTGCATGTAGCTGGCCTAGGTTCAATATCTAATATATTATATGGTTCCCTGAAGAATGTCAAGAGTGATCCCTGGACTCCGCCCAGCTGCGCTTTGCTGAGATCTCTGGGCTCAGGGACCTGTCCTCCTGTGCTTCTCTCTTTGCTCAATTCTTGGAGTCCCATAAGAGATCACACCCCTGGGAACCGAACCCAGAAATCACTGAACTCTGAAACTGCCAGCGAGCCAAGGAGTAAGTAAGAACTGTGAGACCTCCCAATCGGAAGGCTGCTTGCTTTCCAGC
>PVKC010022789.1:0-17593 GCA_004027635.1 Crocidura indochinensis
CATCCTAATTTATGTCCAACCCTGTGTATCTGACAATAATCTGACAATAACTTTCTTCACCAGTGCTATCCCTGGAGGGAGCCTATTTGGTTCCCATCCTTGCCATCCAACAGGACAGTGTGAATGATTATAATTGTACAGTCTGATAGACTGAAGGGGACTTCACAAAAGCTTCTCTTGACACCCCAATTTTGTTAGAGAAATAAGGCTACAGAGGGAGGACTTACTGAAGGGTATCTATTTTACCTATAAGTTTTTGGGGTTTTTGTTTGTTTGTTTGTTTTTGTTTTTCGGCCACACCTGGTGATGCTCAGGAGTTACTCCTGGCTATGCGCTCAGAAATTGCTCCTGGCTTGGGGGACCATATGGGACGCCAGGAATCATCCACGGTCCATCCTAGGCTAGCGCGCACAAGGCAGACACCTTACAGTTTGCCCCACTGCTCTGGTCCCTTTACTTACAAGTTTTATACAGTCTTCCAAGCACAAGCTTTCTTGGTGTCTCAGCCCTGGCTTCCTGCTGTATCTAATCTATTACTAAGCCTGAGGGGGGCTGGGTACATGTTTTCTACATTTGTTTCCTCTGGTTTCTTTTGCTTGATATATTGCTAAATATTGAGTTGTGTTCCAAAAGTTCTTGTTAAATAGAATGGAAACAGATGCTGTATCTTAGGCAATGGTGGAGATGACCATTGATGCAAGTTCCCTAGAAGGATGGATGGATGGATGGATGGACGGACGGACGGACTAGATGAATTGTATGCATGCATGCATGGATGGATGATGGATGGATGGATGGATGGATGGATGGATGGATGGATGGATGGATGGATGGATGGATGATGGATGGATGGATGGATGGATGGATAGATTGGTAGATAGACTGATAGACTTGTATTTGGAGTGTGTTTGACAAAACATCTCTCACTAATCTTTTGAAATTTTAGGTTATTCTTCATACTATAGCTTTGTCATACAAAACTGAATGAATCTCATTTTTCCTGGATAGGATCTATGAATGGTGCTATGTGTCCAAGGGAAAACAGGTCCAGGGAACTTAAACATTATCTGACTTAGAAAAAGATGAAGAGACTGCATGGTAATTATTAGTGTTTGTCTTCTCAAAATTATTTTCCCTCAATATCATCAGGATTGGATTGAGTGGAATAGGACAGAAAAATAATCATAAATAATATTTCCAAATAGTATCTATAAGTCTCAGTTTTTTTATTTTTATCAAATATTTAATGAGTTACAATGTTGTACCAGGTAATATTTTAGACAATGAGAGTACAGCTCTGCTCCAAACTTATAAAACTTCCTGTGCTTCTGATACATTCTGTTGGAACTGCAAAATTTATTTTATGTTTAATAAGAGTTTCAAAAAGTGTTTCACAAACCACAGATTGAATGGTTTAAATGATTTATTGTAGTGTGAGATCAGGATATTTTCAGAATTGGTTCTTGCTAAGGCTTTCCCCCTTGGCTTGTGCAAGGCCATCTTCTCAGAATGTCTTCACCTGTTCCTCTCTTTTTGTCTTGGTCCACACTTCTTCCTCTTAAAAGAAAAAAAATATTGAATAAAGGCCCATCCTACTGATCCTGCTTTAAAATAAAATTATATTTTAAATTTAATTAATTTAAAATTTAGATTGGTTCATTTTAAGGAGTTACATTCTAAACTAAAGGCATATGACTAAAGGCAGTCATTGAATTGGGGCTTCAACTGGAATTATGGGAGTAACCTAAGTCAACTAAAAACAGGCAAAAGTAAAATATAATAATATTTATGCATGGATAATTTATTTCATTTAAAACATAAAGGTTTTGGTTGTTTTTCCTAACTGGAGGTGTATCGTATCCACTAATAATGTTGTCCTGGAGAGAAGACTAATCTTAGGCAGAAGAATAATTCAGGATTGTCTACTGAGTTATCCTTGCTGAAACTACCTAAAGCAAATGAATTGAAGACTCAGACTGAATACAGTAACCTAAACCAATACTTCTCAAATGAACTTATTTTCTTCCTTTTCTACTTTGATGGTTTAACCAATAATCTCATGCATGGTTCCTATTTACATGATTTTGTAATCAAAATAGTAGCTTGAAATATCCTGTGACCACCAAGTTGAGAAATGTTGGGCTTAAAACTTGAGAGCCTCACATCCTATACATTTTTCTGTATACGTTTATATCTATGTCTATGTATCTTTGTCTACATTTATAAATATTTATATATATCTGCCTATATATTAGCATAGCTTGTTAGAAATTAATGAATTTATAGTCACAAAAAACTCAGAAACTGCCATTTTATGTGAGAACATTAAAACCATTTTCCCCTTTAATCCTTTCCTATTTTCCAAGTGAAATTGGAGAGTTGTGTGGTTCCTGCTGTTTCATATACTTTGTTGCTGTGTGGCTCATTGGTTTCCTTTTCTTTTATGCTTTTATGGTTTTACTGAACAAATGGCCTTCTGTGTCATAATGAGTTTTGGGATTTTGTCATGCTGAGCATAAATCCCACAAATCTGGAATTTGGCTTTGGAAGAGCCAGCATGGCTTTTGAAATAAGAAAGGTGCTGAAATAGTTGGTGAGCACAAAAGCGAAGAACTCAGTTCCTTCAGGAACTTGGATGCAACAGCTACCTGGTCCAAGTAATGGTATGTGAATGGATGGCTGTCTGTCAAGGCCATCCTTCTGCCAATCTCTTTGTGTGTCTCCACCTAGAGTCTCATTTGTTATCAAGAAGGCAAAGATTTTTAGACTACTGAGTGAGTCCCAGAGAGAGGTGGGGAGCCAATAAGAAGGAACAAAAACTAAGTCTTTTTTTTACCTGAACAACCAGTTAAAAATTAAAGGCTTTGGAAAAACATGGGATGCAGTTGTTCTAAGTAGAGCAAGATTAGGAAAAGATGTTTTTAAGCAATCTCCTGATTTTAATTTTATTACCTTACAAATATTGTTGGGAATTTATATGTTTATTGTTGATTCCCTCATTTAAGTGTTTCTTAACTCACTGAACACTTACCTACCAACTAGGTAATAGGGGCTAGGGTAAAAGTAATACCTCTTTCAAAAATCTTGCAGGAGGAAGGTAATGCACCAGAATGGTGGAGTATGAGATCCACATCACTGTTCCTCCCCAATAATCAACAATTAAATGTCCCAAAACAGAAATAGTCCCAGAAGGAATCTGGAGACTACTTAACAAACTTAAGTCACAAGCAAATCCTATACAAGTTACCAAATGAATATCCAAAATGTGTGGCATTCAACTCAACACAAAATCCTCAACTAATTTATTTAAAATGTGCCAAGGACCTGACTAGATCTTCCCCAAAGAAGACATACAAATAAGGGGGAAAAAAGAAAAAGAAAAGTTGATTAGTATTACTAATTATCAGGAAAATTCAAATCAAAGTCAAATGAGAAAAATAAGAATGATCATTATTTAGGGCTGGGGATTTGAACAAAAGGATAAGATGATGACCAAAATTTGAGTTAGAAGAAACATTTTCAGAGGATCTTTATCTCTGTGACACAGTGGTTATAGTTACAATTCTGTATTACTTCCTGAAAGTCGTTTGAAGAGTATTTTTTTTTCTAAGAGTAAATTTTAAATGTCCTTTCCACAACAAACAGGATTAATTATTGAGAAAAATGTTTTAAATTAATCTGATTTTGGCAATTATTTTGCTAAAAATTATTTATTTCTTCAATGATTAGACACCTTAAACTGAAAACAGATTCTTTGAAAAAACCCAAAAACAGGATTGCCAGACTTCAATGTTTCAATCTAGAAATCTTAAATTTTTACTGCTTTCTTTTTCACTAAAAAGTCCTACTGGATAATTGCAAGCTCCTATTGTATCTATCCAATCTTTGCTAACAATCTCTTGAACTTTTCAAGTCTTTCTCATCTCTTGCCTAGAAAGTAGGTGTACAACTTATTTTCTTACCTCTAATTTAATTTCCTTTGAAGTTCAGTACTTTATAACCAGAATTATCTTTGTCAGCTACAGTTAGGATCATGCTTTTGTCCTATTAGAATCCTAGTTGTGGCTCCCCAATGGCTGTCATTTGGATTTCTTGTTTTGGTGATTCCAGCACTCTATATGCCCCATCCACCTACTGACTCAATCTCCATCTTTCACAGCACGTGCTCATGAGCTCTGTATTCTGATAATGAGAACATATATATTCTTTCACACCCCTATTTCTTGGCCAGTGCTTTTGGTTTCTTCAGCCTGGAATTCTATTTCATGTTTCTTCAAATATATGTCTTTTAACCCAAGGATCAGTTCAAACTTCATGATCTTTGTGAAATATCTCTTGACCTATAGTAAGAATGAACTTTCCTTTACAGTAATTACTAGGTCTCCATGTTCTGCTGTTATGTTGGTGTATATTATTATAGAAAGCTATTAGGCAGAGGCTGGAGAGACAGTACAGTGGTAGGACACTTGCCTTGCATGCAGAGACCCGGGAAAGATCCGGGTTTGATCCCCAGCATCCCAATATGTTCGCCAGAGCCTGGCAGGAGCTATTTCTGAACACAGTCAGGAATAACCCCTGAACACTGCCATGTGTGGCCCCAAAACAAAAACAAACAAACAAAAAGAAAGCAAATAAAATAAAAAAGAAAGAAAGCTAGTAGGCAAAGCAAAGCTATTGAGTATATTAGGCATCATGTCTATTCGTCTTTGTATGCAACCTAATGATTAGCATCTGAATCTATGCATATATTAGGTGTTCAAAAGAATTTATTCATTGAAAAACTATAAATGCATGTTAGATTTTCTGTCATCAACCTTAAGTTCAGTGTTTCCCAAAATGATTTATGAGTTTTTTCCCACTCTAGTCCTCTGTTACCAACTTCCCTTACCAATTTCCCCAACTTCCCTCTGTTTCTATTTAATATCTGGGGCCTAAAGACTAAACCATTCTTAATTTTTCTCTTCCTGTATTGCCTGTTAATTACTGGACCATGCAGATTTTCCCCCAAGATATGATAAATAATTATCCTTTTACTCTGACAAATCTGCTTTTTCATCTCATGTTTAGCTTTCTTATGTGTGAAATTTTAGCTAGTCTCTCATGGGATCTACATAGAAATGGTTTTGAGTTGATTATCTGAGTTAATAATAGAACAAAGAACATAGAAAAGTTGTTTTTGAGGATCATAAAATGTGTCTACATTTCAGTGAATACAGGTAGGGCTTTCACATAAAGCATCTTAATGTTTTTGTCTTATTATAAAATGAATACTTGCCCATTGTAGAAAATTCTAATTCTGGCATGAAAAAGGAATAACACAGGGGGTAGAGAGATAATATAGTGTATAGGGCACTTGCCTCGTATATAGCTGACCAAAATTCAATTACTGACTTCACATATGGTCCCCCAAAATTCATCAGAAGTGATCTTTTAGTACAGAGCTAGGTGTAAGTCCTGAACATTGCCAGGAGTGGTCGAAAACAACTTCAAAAAGAAGAAAATTATCATGACATGACACTGCATCATAATAAGTATTGATATGTTCTTGCCATTATTTTTATACTTACTAGTCATATAAGTGTTCTCTGTGTGTGTGTTTTAACTAAGGATTAAGGTTTTATTTTAAGTGACAGGAAATGAAACTACTTTCTCTTAAGCAAATAGGCAGTTGTGTCTCTCTAGTAAAAGATGATTGAGTAACTCAGGGCTCATATATCTCTGCTAGATTTTCTACAATTTTCTTGATTGTTCAGAAACAGAAGATAATGACTGCAGTTCTAGAATTCTCAGCTGTGTCTACTAGGGAAAAAGATAGAAGATGAAAGGCAGCATTTGCAGTTTCCTGGCTGTTTAATTGGCTAGAATCATGTCACATGTTCAGTCATACTGCATCAGAGACTCTTAAAAGGATCATTAACTTTTATACCTTACTTGCAGAGCAGCCAAGAGGAAGATTCGACCTGAAACAGGTGCATAAATTGATCTGCAGTATCTACCACAAAGAATTATTCATTATGCAATATTTTTTGCAGCTAGAAAATTTTTAATAGTGGTCACACCCAGCAGTACTCAAGATCCAGGGTTTCTCCCAGAAGACAGAACTCACTGGATCCAGGGATGCTCAGGGCCATCAGGAGGATATGGATGGGTGCTGGACTAGGGGGTATGTGGTGCTGGGGATCAAACTAAGAATCTTGTTTGTTTTATAGAACATACTTTATATAGAACATGTATATTCTAAAGAACATGCTTTATACTTGGGCTATCTATCTGATGAAGAATTGTTTTCTGAGTGCTATTTTCAGACATAAAATTTCTGGGGCTGGAGAAATAGTGGGCAGGGTATTTGTCTTGCACACAACCAACCCATGTCCTGTCCTTGACAATCCATATGATCCTCTGAGAACTTCCAGGATCCTGAATGCAGTGCCATAAGTAAGCCTTAGACTCACTGGTATGGTACAAACATACAAAAGAACAAATAAGAAAACAAAAGGACAGAAATGGAAACTTCTTAAAGAATATCTGACCTAATAAAAATGTGAATACTTACTTACTTTTAAATAATGTGGATAACAACAGTAACATATGGCTTTACAGGACTAGCAAATATAACTCTAGGGATATAATCAAATGTGACTTTCTTTTTATCTATCATTGCAACTTTCAGTTTTATTATACGGGCAGGGGAGCAAAATTTCTCCTGTTTATCATAAAATAAATCAACAGATCCATGGCTTTTCTACTAGCAACAACAGCTAGTACAAGAAAAGTTCAATGGTTATTTTATTTGTAAGAGTAGTTCAGAAATACGCATAAGCAGAACACAAAAATAAATTTCTGAATTTAACATGGAAGCATGTGCTCCTGCAGTTGGGCCCTCACTGTGATGGCCTACCACTACTAGGGCAGAAGTCTGTCTTTTGTATCTCTTCTATGGTCATTGGCCTTTAATTGTATAATGGCTGTTCCTGATCTCTAAGGCTGAAGGTCGGAAATGGGAAGGGAAAGGAGAGCAGGAGAGATCTTTCAACCGCTATTTACTTCCCCCAATCTGGCCTGGCAGACACCAGGCCACGTTAGTTGACTCTTTCTCTCAGATACTCCAGTGGGTCTTGAGAATGCCTCTGCTTGGGAGTCCAACAGCCATTCCTTTGATAATATGCAATTCTGCCCTCTGGTATTTCTCCTACATGCCCACACTCCTACTCCAAGAAGTACTTTGCTATTTTGCCTTGGTAGTAGATGTAATTTGGGGCCACAGATGACAGTGCTCAGGGCTTACTCGAGCAGTACTCAGAGGACCATATGCTATGCTGGGGACTGAACCAGGGTTGTTCATGTGTAAGGCAAGTGCTTTAATTCTGTATTATATCACCTGTAGGCAATCCTTTGGAGAATTTAAGATCAATCTAGGCTGATTTCTCTAATAGTCCACATCTCACCCCTACAAAGCATGAGTATGTAGCCTAGTCCCCACTCTATACTTTCTCCTTCTGCCACATAGGTAGTTTTTCCTACGTGTGCATTGAGCCCAGAACCTGAGTTCCTCCTGCTCCTTGAATGATTCAATGGGAACTCTCTCTATAGACTGGAGGTGATAGAAAACACATCCTGCTGCTTTCTAGGGTAGGTTAACTGCAATTCAAAACATCTTCATCATTGGCTCTAAAGTTGCATCTTCACACATTTCCCTTTTCCTGTTGCTTTGAAATATTAAATTCCCAATGCAAATAAATTAGGAGTTCGAGAGATGGAGCAATTGTGCAATGGTATGGTGTTTGCCTTGCACATGGCAGACCCAGGACGAACCTGGGTCAATCCCCCTGGCATCCCATATGGTCCCTCAAGCCAAGAGCTATTTCAGAGCGCATAGCCAGTGGTAACCCCTGAGCATCATCGGGTGTGGCCTAAAAATCAATCAATAAATAAATAAAGTAAAATAAAATAAAATTAGGAGCTTAAGAGTTTTTATGGATAAAGAATTGAGAGACATGAAATGGGTTACTACTTTCTATAAATTTTGCATTGTAGACAGTTTCAGTCTATTTGGCAGTCATTTCAGAACAGACTTGGCTTATAATGGCATATGTTTATTTCTCACAATTCTGAAGTCTGAGAAGACCCACAATCAAGATTCTGGCAGCTCTGATGTGTTGTAAGGGTCCAATTTCCTGGTTCACAGACAAACATTTTTCTGCTGTCTTCACATGGAAAAAGAGAATGGGGGGGGGGGAATAGCATGGAGGCAAGGCGTTTGCCTTTCATGCAAAAGGTCATCGGTTCAAATCCGGGTGCCCCATATGGTCCCCGTGCCTGCCAGGAGCAATTTCTGAGCATGGAGTAACCCCAAAAACCAAAAAACCAAGAGAGAGAGAGAGAGAGAGAGAGAGAGTGTTAGCGAGAATAGGGAAATGAATACTCTGGGGTCTTTTTTTGTTTTTTGTTTTTTTGTTTTTTGGGCCACACCTGGCGGTGCTCAGGGGTTACTCCTGGCTGTCTGCTAAGAAATAGATCCTGACAGGCACGGGGGACCATATGGGACACCGGGATTCGAACCAACCACCTTTGGTCCTGGATCCGCTGCTTGCAAGACAAACGCTGCTGTGCTATCTCTCTGGGCCCTCTGGGGTCTTTTTTTTGGGGGGGGGGTCACAGGACACAAATCCTGTTTGGGAAGCCTCCACTTTATAATTCAATTATTCCTTCAAAGGTTTGACCTCCAGACACCATTACATTTGCAGGGGGATGAGGATACCAAAAATTAATAATATGGTTCTAGTTTGGGATCATTTGTTATCTTTGGTAGCAGTTCCTTTTTTGGAACAGAGAAAAAAAATTTCAGGCTGATATCTTGAATGTGGGACTAAGTTGGTGAACCTCACTTCAGACTTCTCTAGAGTTTAGAAAAAGAAGGTTCCTGCTTTTCCTTTCCCAGGACTTGCTGGTATAATAAGTATGTGTGATGATTTTCATAATCCAAATGATTGTGAAAGCTGAGAACAAGCTGTGTTTGTACAAGAGGTTAGGCAAATCCCTGCTAAGAAGTGTAATGCTGCAAACTGTCACTGTCTAACCTTTATAGGGAGAGCCTTATGGAAGAGACAACTGGAACTGCTATGTTCTTTCAGAGAATAGAGTGTGATGGATTCTCGCATTCAAAGTTCTACCAGATAATGCAAATGTAGAAGCTATCTGCATGTTTTGGGAGACATGGGAGGCATATGCTATAAACCCACTAGGGTGTTTCTGCATCATAATAAAAAGATTTAATCTGGCTATAATATCAATGCCACTGTCTGACTGATTTACTATAGCTCCTACAAAATTCTGCTGTTGAATTTGAGGAACTCACTCCACCCTCTTTTAAACCTTGGTCAATCCCATCTCTTCTATTAAGCCTTTTCAGTTCTCTTGCTTGCTGGAAAGCCACTCTCCTCCAGGAGATGCAATCTTGCTGCAACTTCCTTCTTTGCATTGTTGCTGTGGAGTCACTAGTGTGCCTTTGGGAAAGATCTGACTGTGACTACAATAAAAGACAAGAGTTTCAGGACCTCTATTTAGTCAGGCTCTAAGAAATCACCATGAGGTTGGAACTGGTAAATGTAGACTTGACCCTTAATAAATAATAGAGTTCTGTCAATCTCAACTCCAGGACTACTGCTCATTACTTTTTATACCCTCACCATGTATGAACAAAACACCCACCATGTGTAGGGTGGACCACTAGGGACTAGATTACTTTAAAGAAGGGCAGGGCACTCTTTGTCTTCAAGAAACAGGCTTGGGGGAAGCATAATATATATATATATATAATATATATATAATATATATTAGATATATATAATATATATAATTATATATATATATATATATATATAATATATATAATGAGATAAGGGAGCAAAGTTCTCAGGATAATTTTTCTGGCAAGATGAGCCCTCGGAGGTTCAAAGTAGACTGCTCTTTACCACAGAACGTGTGTGGCAATGTGTCTTCCATTATAAAGAAGCTGGAGCAGGGAAGACTGATGAGATGAGTGATGAATAATAGAGCAGAAAGGACTAGTGATTGGAGAGATTTTTGGCAGTTGCTGTGAGTGGGAAGCTTTGTGGAGAGGGAAGATTTCCAAAGAGTTTTATTTAAATAAGGCTTTTGAATTTTTTGCTGTGAATTGGGAACTGCAATTTTTTTTTTTTTTTTTTTTGTTTTTGTTTTTGTGTCACACCCGGCAGTGCTCAGGGCTTACTCCTGGCTCCATGCTCAGAAATTGCTCCTGGCAATGGGGCACCGGGATTCGAACCGATGACCTTTTGCATGAAAGGCAAATGCCTTACCTCCATGCTAGCTCCCGGGTCCCGGGAACTGGAATTCTTACCCTTTTCTAGCAGTATTCTTTAAGAAGAGCATGGCAGATTTGAGGCATGACACATGTTTAATATGGCGAGGCTATGGGACTTCAAGGTGGCAATGTGGGGTGAGGTTGACCAGACAGCCTGAGAAGTTTGCCTGTGTTTTGACACTCATATTCTTCCTGTTGATTTCTGGTTGGAATGTGCCGTTAATAAAAAAAAAAATATCTGTATCCCAATTAATTTTATTTTACTATTTAATCTTTTTTAATATGTCCTGTTAGGTAATGTTATTTATAATTGCCTTTTATTTCTGTTTTTATTGTTATCTTTTTTATGAAGCTATCTTACTATTTATTTTATCTTGGTCATCTTTTATAGTCCTAGTGTTTTAAGTGTGTTCCATTCATTTCATCAATTTTGTTTTCCAAGTTCTTTTCAGGTATTTATTTCTATCATGTATTAAACTAAACAGCATTTACTTCAAACATTTTTCACAACTCTGTTTGTCCTTTAAGCTTACTTTATCTTATTATTGTCATAGATGACCATGCTGATGTCTGGTTTCATGTTGTAGCTACCTATTCATCCTCCCACAGACCCTGCAGTGTTGTGGACTGAAAGTAGGGGCCCTAAATCTTTATTGAGAGTGACCAAGTACATGAATTATTCATGTTCTGTCACTGAATGGGGAACTGGTCATTTTACATTTCAAACATTTAGGTCTAGCACTTATTTCTTTTGCAAATGTGTCAACAACTTAACACCACCATCCCTCATCAGGCTCCCCACACAATCTCCTAATTCCTCTTTCCTACTGTTCTCCGCCCTGCAGTGATATATTTTTGTTTTGTTTTGTTTTTTGGGGGGCTACACCTGTTGACGCTCAGGGGTTACTCCTGGCTATGCGCTCAGAAATCACTCCTAGCTTGGAGGGAACATATGGGACACCCCAGGATCGAGCTATTGTTCATCCTAGGCTAGCGCTTGCAAGGCAGATAGATGCCTTACGTCTAGCACCACAGCTCCGGCCCACCATAGTGATATTTTCAAAATATAAAAAAATTAATCCAAAAGCTCCATTTATTTTGACTAAATAATAAATAGCTTATAACATATTAGCACTAACAGATTAATTTTATTTCAATTATCAAATGAATATACATTTGGTTTTATGCAGGATTCTTTTCTTTTGAAAATTCTTCCTCCTCCTCCTTCTCTTCTTCCAACTTCTTTTCTCTTAATTATTTCATTTAGATACTGTATGCACTATTGTTAATGAAAGGTGCATAAATATCACTTTATCTACTTTAAGCACCCAGTTTTTGTCCAGAGTGACCAGATCTAACTATTATTGTCATAATGGTCCATTCTCTAATCTAACTGCACTGCTCCACTCTTTGTAGCAAGCTGACTATCATGAACTGGTCCTCCTGGGCCTCATCTCTAATTATTACTATGCTATCTTTTTTTTTAATATCCACAAAGGAGTGAGATTATTCTATGTATGTCCCTTTCCCTCAGACTCATTTCACTTAACACGATACTCTCCATATCAATTCATGATTTCATTTTCCTAATAGTGGCATAGTATTCATTTGTGTAGATGTTCCACAGTTTCTTTAGCCACTCATCTGTCCTTTGGGACTTGGGTTTTTTTCCAGATTCTGGCTATTATAAATAGTGTTGTGATGAACATAGAAATATAGGCACTTTTCTGTATTGTGTTTTTATGTTCCTAAAAATATATCCCTAGGAGTGGTATTGCTGGATCATATGAAAGCTCAATTTCTAGTTTTGCGAGGAGTATTCATATTGTTTTCCCAAAAGGCTAGATTATTTGACATTCTCACCAACTCTCATTCCTAGCAATAAATGAGAATCCCTTTCTCATTGCATCTCTGTTAGCACTGGTTGCTCTTGTTCTTTGTGATATGTGAAAGACTCTGGTATAAGATGCTATCTCCTGGTTGTCTTGATTTGCATCATTTGATAAATGTGGAGAATTTTCTCAGGTGCCTTTTGGCCATCTGTATTTTTTGATGTGTTCATTTCTTCTCCCCAATTTTGTATGGGAATGGATTAATTTTTCTTGCTGATTTCTACCAGTGCCTTGTATATTTAAATACTAACCCTTTTCAGGTGGGTATTAGTGAAGAGTTTCTCCAATTCCATGGGTAGTTTTTGTATCCTAGTCACCATATCCTTTGAAGTGCAAATGTTTCTCAGTTTAATGTAGTCTCATTTGTTTATATTTGCTTCCACTTGGTTGGCCAAGGGTGTTTCTTCCCTGAAGATAACTTTAGCTTCAATGTCATAGAGTGTTTTACTTACATTTTCTCCATAAATATTATAGTTTCATGCTGATATTAAGGTCTTTAATATATTTTGATTTGACCTATGTGCATGGCAAGAAATAGAGGTCTGAGTTTGTTATTTTTGCATGTAACTGACCAGTTTCCTAACACCACTTATTTAAGATGCTTCATTTGCCCAACTTTGTCATTCTTGCCCCTTTATGAAAGATTAATTGATCATATATCTTTGGGTCTGCCTCAAAATATTCAAATCAATTCCATTAACATAAGGGTCTTTCATATTCAAGTACTATGCTGTTTTAATGACTACAGTTTTATAATACAATTTAAAGTTGGGGAAAATTATTCTTCCCATCTTCTTTTCTCAAGGGTTGATTTAGCTATTCGTGGACATTAATTGTTTCATATGAATTTCAGGAGTGTCTAATCTATTTCTTTATAGTATTTCTTTATAGTACCTGGAACAAGACAAGGTTGCCTCCTCTTGCCACTTCTATTCAATATAATATTGGAAGTACTTGCCATAGCAATTAGGAAAGAAAAAGATATCAAGGTCATTCAGAAAGGAAAGGGAGAATTCAAGCTCTCACTGTTTGCAGATGACATGATATTGTATTTTGAAAATCCTAAAGACTCCACAAAGAAGCATCTAGAAACAATATATTTGTATGGTAAAGTGAAGTCTATAAAATTGATATGCAAAAATCGATGGCTTTTCTATATACAAATAATGAAATAGATGAAAGACATTTTTAAAATGATCCCATTCACAGTTGTGCCTCAGAAAATCAAGTACCTTGGAATCAAGTTAATTAAAGAGGTGGAAGACCTATACAAATAAAAATACAATAGACACTTCAGGAAATAAAAGAGGACAAAAGGAAATAGAAACATATACCCTGTTCATGAATTGGTAGGATTAACATCATTAAAATGGCAAAATTTCCTAAAGCATTATACATACTAAATTCAATCCCTTTAAAATTACCTATGACATTTTACATATAATGCAATATATGTAGTATAATGTTTGCAATAGGCTTGTGGTATTTGGCTTTGAGTATATTGAGAAAAGTTCCTTCAATTCCCATCTTGTTGAGAGCTTTCATCATGAATGGCTGCTAGACCTTGTCGAATGCTTTCTGTACAACTACTGATTGAACATATGTTTTTTATTTTATTAATATGATATAATATATTGATTGACTTGCCTATATTAAATTATCCTTGCATCTCTGGAATGAATCCTACTTGGTCATGGTGTATAACCTTCTCGATGAGTTGCTGGATTCTATTTGCTAGTATTTTGTTGAGGATCTTTGCCTCTGTGTTCATCAACAAACCCAGAACTTTCAGATTGTGCTACATAGAAGTTGGGTCTGATGACATGCCCACCAGCAATGAATTAAGCTTCCTTTCCCACTGCATATCTACCAACACTTGCTTTCAGTTTATTATTTTTTTTAGTTTCACATATGCTATTCTCACTCATGATGTGATATCACATTATTATTTTTGATATTGAACACTTTTTATATGCTTATTAGTTGTACACCGGGCTTCTTCAAAGATATGCTTATTCTCCCTTTTTGGGGGGATTATTGATTTGTTGTTATTGCTGAACTTGATTTTGGAGAACCACATCCAGCTATTTGGGCCTCACTTCTGGCTCGGAGCTCCTTACAAAACTGAGGTGCCTGTGAGGAAGCCAGGTTGGTCAATGGAAGATAAAAGCTTTACCCTCAGTTCTAGCTTTTTACTTGGAGGAAGTGACTTCTTTAAAGCATTGTGTGCAAATATCTTCTCCCAGCCATCTGGGTTTCTTCCTTTAATTTCCCTTTTGTCATGCAGAGCCTTTCCATGTAGTTTCCTTTCCATATAGTCACTCATATAGTCCCACCACTTTATATTTGTTTTTGTTACCTTTGCCAGGGTAATCAACTAATTGAAGACCCCTCTAATATCCAGATAGTGGAGAGTTATGTCTGTTTCTCTCAATTTATTTTATGACTCTTGGATACTCTTTTTTAAGTCTTTGATCCCTTTTGAGTTAACTTTTATATATGGTTTTATCTATAGATGCAGTTTTACTTTTTATAACAGTTTTCCAGTTTTCCTCAGTATCATGTGTTTCCATTGAGATTTTGAAGTTTTTTTCCTTGCTCTACTTCATGTATCCATCTCCTTGATCATAGATTAGCTAATTTTTTCAAATATACACAAATGATATGCAAGAACTATGGGTTTATACTAAGCTTTAAGTCTATATTTGTTCATTTTCATAGCATGCATGTTAATTTTCAGAATACAGATGTTTTCTTAATGTGATAAGGACAAACTGTAGCCATTTATGTGAAAACACGTGGGCATAAAAAAAATGTCCTGCCTGGAAGGGAAGAGGACATCAGGGAGAATTAGAGGACAATTGGGGACATTGGTGGCAGTAAATGTGCACTGGAAAAGGTTGTTGGACATTGGATGACTGTAACTCAATCATGAGCAAGTTTATCTGTGAAAAAACTGTATTTAAAAAAAGTCCTGCCTTAAAGACTAAGGAATGGGGACTCGCTGGCTCCCAAGGTAGATGCTGTAACTCAGCTCTTGCTAAGAGATACAAAATAGAGCTCATGTAACTATATCCACCTACTGTCACCTAAAATATAGCTCTACTGTCGAACAAAAAATAACTGTGACCTTCAACTTAAGTGTGGAAGTCTGAACTTCACAATTCAGCCTCCTCTCCCATCCTTTCTCACCTTTCTCCCATTCTCCTTTGGCTCCTTTTTGCATGTGTGATTGTGAGAGTGAATTAGCCATTTTCACCATCTGCTTCAAAGTGGAGGTCAGGGCTTCCTAACAACTCCATGATTGAGATTAATCATCCTCAGGTGGATGGATACTTTTACCTACTAATTTCCAGCAGGACCTGCACACCCCTTTCACGGCCTCCCCAGCAGGCCCCTCTCTGGGATAATGCTTTATATGAACCAGAATGGCTCAATAGTAGGTTTCATGCTCTCAGCTGGGTTCACAGTGGGGATGTGATTTTCCTTCATGAAAATGCTGTTATTATAGAACTCCAGACTCATTGTCCTCCCAACAATAGTTCGATATGATTTGTGGGGCGACGGCACTCTGGAGAGGGATTTGCATGTGGTTGGCTCTAAAATGAGCCAAGCCTGGCTCACAGTCACAGGCCTGCTTAGGAACTGTAACTCTAGACAGTGAGTCTCTGCACTTCTGGTCACCACTGCAATGCCATTCTGAACAGGAAAGATCCTTCAAAAGAAAACAGAAATTCCTATCGACCAAATCCTGACTCTTGTGTGGCTCCATCTAGTTAGATACTTTTCACATGCAGGTCACCAACCAAGCAGTGACCCATCTTAGAACTTTAGAGAACAGAGTCATTTTCACACCCACATCATTGTAAACCAAGGTTCTAGATACTAGAGGTCACACACCCCAAGATCCAAGCATCAGGGACAGGAACGGGAGGTGCCCAAAAGAAGTTGACTTGAGCTTGTAATAGGAACCAGTGAAGACCATGCCTCACAAAGAAGGAAATCATTCCTTAGTTTCATTTTGTGTGTGTGTGTGTGTGTGTGTTTTGGGGTCACACCCGGCAGTGCTCAGGGGTTACTCCTGGCTTCATGCTCAGAAATTGCTCCTGGCAGGCACAGGGAACCATATGGGGCACCGGGATTTGAACCGATGACCTTTTGCATGAAAGGCAAACGCCTTACCTCCATGCTATCTCCCGGGCCCCTTCAGGTGACCATTTTATGCAAAATTATCAGTTCAGTGTTGCCAAACCTATTTTTTTTTCCAAAAAGATCTTGGAAACTGGAATTCTTAGTGAAGTTTCTTCACTTTTAAATGATGGCAAAAATTCAAGTTTTAGGAGATGAAGAGATAGAACAGCAGGTAGAGCTTTTGCTTTGAAAGCAGCTAACCTAAATTCAATTCCAAGAACCCCATAAGGTCCCCTGAGCTTGCCAGAAATGATCCCTGAGCACAGAGTAGGCCCTGAGTACCATATACCCCAACAATTCAACATTTTTTAGAAGAAAAACAATGGTGGCATATGTTGTACCTTCCAAAAGTACAAGAATACTTTGATTAGCCCCCTTGAATTCAAATTGCTACCTCTGCTTGATGGCACTGGGTCTGGGTCTGTTCTCTCCACTTTTGTTCTAAACAAACCTTTGTGAGACTGGTTCCCTAGCCAGTGTATCCCATACACAGTGTTAGTATGCCTCTCTTTCTGCATGGAAAACATTTGTGAAGATTCAAATTTCCTCTGGGACAGTGAGAAATCTTATCTCTCTACTACCTTAGCACTGAGCCTGTGCCTGAAATACCTCCTGGGATCTGTATAGCATTTTTCTTGACTGTGTATATAAATAAATGCACATTTCATTGATTCTCATCCCACCCTCTATTACTGGCCTTCTCATTCCCATCACAAAGGAGATCACAGCCTAAAGAGAACTCAAGGGGGCTGTCCCCAATCCCCCAAACACTCCCACCTTCACTCCAAGCCTGTGCTCTGTGGGTCATATGCAAAGTCTCATCTGATGTCATTTTTCTCCTAATGTGACAAGATTTTGTACCGACAGACAACCACATTCCTAGGTTGAGATACAAGAACTACATTGAAATCATGTCAGCAACCCTCTCCTGTTGTGTGGCAAGGTGTCACCAGACTTTTCACTAAGTCATTTACTCTTGTGCGCTCTGACCCTGAGTGGGTCAAAGCTTGAAGTGGGTCAGTGGATCAATAGTTTTTAAGATGCTCATTAAATATCCAACAGCTGGTGTGCAAGAACAAGCTCAAATGGCCCCCCAGCACTTAGGGATTTTCAAACAACATCTACTCTGCCTCTTGTTTTTATGGGAAAGAAAATATCACTGAAACCC
>PVKC010022790.1:0-17552 GCA_004027635.1 Crocidura indochinensis
CCCCAAGATGTTTTTCTATTAAAATATGTACATATACAAAGTGCTAATTTGCATTATGATAAAAATAATTAAACTTAATTGAGTACACTTGTAACATAAATTAGGCATACTATGAAATTAAAATTTAGAGCATAATCTTTAATGCTACTGACTAAATCTCAATTATAATACTTATAAAACCTCTGGAGAAATTATTTTATAATTATTCCTTAATTTCTAGTACTGCAATTTACTCTAAGTTTATTTTTATTTTATAAATATCTACTTGTTATTTAATATAGTTATTTTCAGATTATAATTCTATTATTGAAGAACTGCTGGTCAAAAATAATAACCTGGGGCCCAGAGAGATAGCACAGTGGCATTTGCCTTGCAAACAGCCAATCCAGAACCTAAGGTGGTTGGTTCGAATCCCGGTGTCCCATATGGTCCCCTGTGCCTGCCAGGAGCTATTTCTGAGCAGATAGCCAGGACTAACCCCTGAGCACTGCTGGAAGTGGCCCCAAAAAACAAAATAATAATAATAATAATATCCTGGTAAAAATGTACAAAAATATTTAATAGGCATATGTTACTAGAAATGCAGTTGTGGTCTGAAAGGGAATGCAAATTTTTCACTTTAGATAATCTAAAATTGTTAAACAAAATAATATTTGGACTACTGTAAAAGTATAAAAGAAAATTTTTATAGGGAGAGGAGGTTTAAGAATCTTAATGCTTGATGTTGACTGTTAATAATATTCACTGATATTGGGTATAGAGAGTATAGCTGGTAGGGCACTTACTTTGCCTACCACTGAAGGAGATTCACTGGCACATTTTTTGAATCAAAGAGTATGCCCAGTAGTAATCCTGAAGCACAGAGTCAGAAATTAACCCTGAGCACCACTAAAATCCCCAACACGATATTTTGTCAGTCTGTGAATGCAGAATAACAATCCTCTGTATTTTTTCTGAATTCTAATATATCTGGGTTGCTCTCTAGTTTTGCCTCTATGAAATTCCTTTAATTTCCAACTAATCTCTTATTTTCTATCATATTTCAAGTCCTTTAATGTCAGTGTCAAGTTTTTTTTAGAAAATATCTAAAATTATGTACATATGTATAATGAATGTAATGATGGTAGGTTTGCATTTCATAAAAATGGTAAACAATATAAAATAAAAAACCTCCATTATATTATACTTGCTAATTTGCATTTGACAATATCTATTTAGCTTTCTAAAAAATAAAACCGTAAAAGTCATTTAACATAGATTTAATGTTACTTAGTTTGGGCATGATTTATGCTATAAAACATATCAGGGGCCAGAGCAATAGCACAGCGGTAGGGCATTTGCTGATTCAGGATGGACCTTGGCTTAATCCCCGGCATCCCATATGGTACCCCAAGCCAGAAACAATCTTTGAGCGCATAGCCAGGAGTAACCTATGAGCGTCACTGGGTGTGGCCCAAAACCCATAAACAGATAAACAAATTAAAAACATTTTAGACAAGAGCAACTAGAAATATGAATTAATGAAGAAAGAATTAATGATATTATTTTCATCGTTCCAAGTGCAGTTCAGAGAGACCAGTATCATTGCTTGGATCCTATAGTTCTGAGAATTGCCAGGGTTACACTTGACTATACTTTGGGACCAGAATGGGAATATGTGTTCCTAAGAAATGCTAAAGATCAAAAAAGTGTACTGTGCACATAAAGCTTTGCCCTTATATCAGTGCTATTTTCCTGTCTCGTTAAAGATATTTTAATGAGTGATTCTATACAAAATAAGTAAAATCTCATGAATAAGTGTGTACTCAATATGTCATGTCGGTAGATATAGTTTTTAAATGTAAAGCTCTCAGTATTGAAA
The DNA here is from genome assembly GCA_004027635.1 of Crocidura indochinensis. Lineage (NCBI taxonomy): Eukaryota > Metazoa > Chordata > Mammalia > Eulipotyphla > Soricidae > Crocidura > Crocidura indochinensis. Next base: position 1,862 of record PVKC010022790.1, read on the forward strand.
ATTAAATGCCCAGAGGTGCTTATCTCTAGGTTAAACTGGATGGATATATTGTCCATTTCAGAGAAGAGCATTAAAAAAAAAAGAGTCATGCATCTCTGAGCATAGCTTCTTTAAACAGTCCCAAACAATTTTCCTGTTCACATGTCAACTTTCTCCTTTTTTGTTCTTTACCATTTAAAAAGTTCTAAAAGTTTTAAATCTGCATATTTCTTTTTTCCTTTTTTTTTTTTTTTTTTTTGGTTTTTGAGTCACACCCGGCAGGGCTCAGGGGCTACTCCTGGCTCCACGCTCTGAAATCACTCCTGGCAGGCTCAGGGGACCATATGGATGACGGGATTTGAACCAATGACCTTCTGCATGAAAGGCAAAAGCCTTACCTCCTTGCTATCTCTCCGACCCCTAAATTTGCTTATTTCAAAACATAAAGAAGACAGCAAATGACCTCATGTTGAATTTGACAGAAGAAATCTATGCAACTTACAGATTATTCCATTAAAATATTAAATTGAAACAAAAAATAAAGGAAATATACAAATATTCCAAAAAGTGAAATGAGAATATAAACTAGATAAATTGATATATTTCCTCATCAAAATAGTCCTGAAAATACTTTAGAGATGTAAATAGTTTCTCAAAGTATTTCTACTACTATGCTTTTATGCTTATTGGCACACTTATATACAGTCAGAAACTGACAATAAATAGAATGTGAATTGCTAATCAAAACTTTCCTATGTCAATTACATAATTTCCAATATAAATGTTTATCCTTTCATTGTCCAGAGATGGTCATAGATACTTATTTATATGATGGTTGGATTTTATCTCTCCATCAATCTGAGTTTAAAAAGATCTGTATTGGATTTATTTTATTTTTTTATCAGAACAACAAAATGCTACATTTTAATACATTTGATATATAATCATTTAAATTTATTTGACTTTTATTTTATATAGGGATCAATTAGATATTTAATCAGTCTATGGAAAGAATTATGAATGTATCAATATTATTCCTAAAATACTATGTGATATATAAACTATGTAATATTTATAGAGAACGTCAAGACAAGACAATTAACAATATATAAATAGGGGGCCTTGCAGTGGCTCTGCAGGTAAGGTGACTGTCTTGCCTGCGCTAGCCTAGGACAGACCAAGGCTCGATCCTCCGGTTTCCCATATGGTCCCCCAAGCCAGGAGCAATTTCTGAGTGCATATCCAGGAGTAACCCCTGAGCGTCACTGGGTGTGGCCCCCAAACCAATATATATATAGCTTTAGTCTAGAATACACAAAAATAATCTTGTCAAAACCGAAGAAGTACATTATATATATAGACTAATAATAATATATATAGACTAATATATAATATATATATATATATACACTAGTGAGTCTATTAGTGAGTATCAAGAGTAACACGGAGAGATTGTATAATCTGGCCACACTGGGAGAGTAGGAGGGTGGCATTCAAGGTTCTCAGCTTCTTGATTCCTTCAGTCCAGGGTTCTAAATTGTGACACAAGATAAAAATATGTATGATGATGGGCCAGAGTGATAGATAGTACAATGAGTATGACACTTTCTTTGCACATGGACAACCCATATTCATGGCATCCCATTTGGTCCCTTGATTCTACCATTAGTAACTGCTGAGCACAAAGCCAGGAATAACCCGTGAGCCCTGCTGGGTGTGGCCCCAAAAGAAAATGACAAAATAAAAAAACAACAACAACATCAAAAGCAAAAACCTATGATGAGTTACACAATGACACAATTGATATATATATATGTATATATATATATATAAATCTAGAAAGAATTTTAGAATAGGATGCTAATTAAAAGTTTTCATAAGCCCTAATGTATTAAAACATTTTCAGTTAATCAAATTAAGTGCTTAAATTGCTGGAGCAAGTTAATTGATACTGAAGCAAGTAATTTGCATAAATCAAACCATCAAATGTTTCTTTTGAAAACTGTTTAGTTGTGTATTATATAAAGAATAAGTACTCAAAGATATTAACACAAGACGGAACTCTGAAACTCATTATACTATTATGAGGCATTTGTAAATATGTAATTGTTTAATTAAATTTAATAATTTAATATTGTGTATAATTTAGTGGAATTTTTAGAAACATTGGATCTAATTTAATCTTAATTTCAGTAATGTTATATAAAATAGTTTATGAAGTATTTACCAAATAACTAAATGGATTTACTTTAATTTATTAAAACATCTAGTATATGTCAAAATATGTCAAATATGTTATAATATGATGCTACCAACTTAATTTTTTATAAGTTTTACACCAATTATTAAAAGTGTTGTGACTTATCAAACTGTGATTTTTATAGTTGTTTAAGGTGTCAAATTTTTCCTTACTTTATCATATGTGACTTGCACTTAAATATTATTTGTCTTCTTTTTGGAGAATATGTTAAATAGTTTAAAAATACACAAATCAGATCTCTATATATTAGCTCTTGTTTACATATTGAACATATAGTTTAAGCCTAAGTCTAGTGAATAATTATATAGTGTTTTTAAACTATTAATACTAAGAATTGAGTTATTGTCTTGAGTTTTTTTCCATGGCATTTGGAGATTGTATATTAACATTTTTTTTTGTTTTTTGGGGGGGTTACACCCAGCAGCAGAGGTGTCCCCTGACTCTATGCTCAGAAATCACTCCAGGCAGGCTCTGGGGATCATATGGGATGCCGAGATTTGAATCGAAGACCTCCTGCATGAAAGGCATCTATCCTGCCCCATATATTAACATTAATAACTAATATATAGTCTTATTATAATTATTTTTTCAACCTCTATTATTATAATTTTAAAACTGAAGCATTTATAATATGTATTCATATTAAAAATACATATGTCATTATTCAGTACTGAGTTTAAAGTAGAATATTAACATATTTGACTGAAAATTGTTTTTTTTTTGTTTTTTTTTTTTTTTTGGTTTTTGGGTCACACCCGGCAGTGCTCAGGGGTTACTCCTGGCTCCATGCTCAGAAATTGCTCCTGGCAGGCACGGGGGACTATATGGGGCACCGGGATTCGAACCGATGACCTTTTGCATGAAAGGCAAACGCCTTACCTCCATGCTATCTCCCGGGCCCCTGAAAATTGTTTTTGATCATGCTTATCTTATTACCAAAATATATCAAAAATTGTTTATTTATATCAAGAGTTTTATATGTTATGCTAGAGATGATCAATGGTCAAGAAAAATGACACATATAGAATACTTACTAAATAACTAGGATACATAATTGATAAATACTAGAGAAAAATACAGCAGAAAGCAACATGAAATAATTGTAGGACTGATTCATTTATATATGGTGAACATGGAAGGGTATCTTGAAAAATTGACTCTTGAAAAAAATGCCAAAAATAATTTAAAAAATTTTAATCATGTTTATAGAATAAAACTTTTAAATACAAGGTCTGTGATGCATGTATGTACACTGCTCTAAATACAAAAGGCAATTGACAGGTCTGTGCTTAATAAAGCTCAATGAACAAGACTGAATGAAAAAAGCATATAACAAAACCATGCCCTGCCAAGATTCAAACTTGGCTGTCTTGCCATGAATGCAGTACATTGAACTACAAAAAGTAATTCTGTGGTCCTCTTTCACGTCACATTCCAATTAATAAGATAATTTATATTTAACTTATTTCCAGGATTTTATCTTTATATAATTACTTGTATATTTCTTATACAATGTTTGATTAAATTTTAGGATATTTTAGGAACTCAAAATCACCTTCATATATGATAAATGTTTTGTTTTTGGGAGGCAATACATGCAGTCTCAGGTCTCATTCCAGGGACCATTGCGGTGCCCATATCAGAACTAGGTCATTCACAGGCAAAGCAAATTTCCTAAAGTACTGTATCTTTTGTCCCTTACTTTTTTATATCATATTTTCTCATGGAGATTTTAGATATGGTGTAATAGAAGAACACACACTTTAATGCAGAAAGCTCTAAGTCGCTTACTGACCATCTCAATATCTTTTTTTTTTTTTTTTTTTGGTTTTTGGGTCACACCCGGCAGTGCTCAGGGGTTACTCCTGGCTCCATGCTCAGAAATCACTCCTGGCAGGCACGGGGGACCATATGGGGCACCGGGATTCGAACCGATGATCTTTTGCGTGAAAGGTAAACGCCTTACCTCCATGCTATCTCCGGGGCCCCCAATCTCAATATCTTACTACTTATCACTGAATAGAGTTGTGTTGACTATTTTAATACATTATATTATATGAAAAAACACTGTGCTACATCATATCATATCAAATATTTTATTATAGAATAAATAATATACCATAATATTAAGTTATGCATATTGTTATATATGTTATAAAACATTATAGAGTAAGATGTATTAATATTATGAAATTATGTATGTTATTTACATTTTACTAGATATAAAATATAGGTATGTATTTGTTTAGAGTAAATTTTTTTTTTTTTTTGGTTTTTGGGTCACACCCAGCAGTGCTCAGGGGTTACTCCTGGCTCCATGCTCAGAAATTGCTCTTGGCAGGCACGGGGGACCATATGGGGCACCGGGATTCGAACCGATGAATGACCTTTTGCATGAAAGGCAAACGCCCTACCTCCATGCTATCTCCCGGGCCCCTAGAATAAATATTTTATAAAAACAAATGTCCTATATTCAAATATTATCTCTAATACTTTTTATATAAATTAATTTTCTCTAAAACTCTTTAAGGGTTTCTCTAAAACCCTTAAAAATCTCATCTATAAAATGGATATATGTTATTTATCAGGTGTTTTATATAACCTACCTTTAAGGAAACAGAAAACTAAATACTAATAAGGCATGACCTCATAAAAATGTGGGTAAGTATTCATCAAAATGTGTAGAAAAATCTATGCTGATGAGATTGTGGTGAAAAAAAAAAAAAAAACCCTGTGTAGTTCTGTTGGGAATATTGTCTGGTGACACCTATAGGGAAAAAACCTCAAAACATTAAGAATTGAGCATTTTTGTGATGATGAGGTATATTAGATTTCTATATCAAAAGATATATAAACTATAATAAGAAGGAAATAATAATAATAAAAAAATAACAGTCCTCGGACTGAATTTATCAATGAGCAGGTAAATCAAGGTTTAGTTCTTGGCATATATATATATATATATATATATATACTTATCATATGCAGATGTATGTCATATACATGTCAGCAATTTCTTTCTTTTTCTATTTTCAGTTTTTTTTGGGGGGGTGGGGTCACACCCAGTGACAATCAGAGGTTACTCGTAGCTATGCGCACAGAAATTGGTCCTGGCTCAGGAGAATATATGGGATGCCAGGTTCATCCAACCGAGGTCATCTTGGGCAATGTATATAAGGCAAATGCCCTACCACTGTGCTATTGCCCTGGTTCCAGCAATTCTACTTCTTAACATTTATCCCAGAAGTCTAAACGGAACTCACAAAAGTATTTGCCCTTCTGTGTTTATTGTTGTGATCTTCACAATAGCCCAAATCAGGAAGCAACTAAAGTCATTTGAGACAGATGAGAAGATAAAAAATATATATATATACTAAACAAAAAAATGCATAATGCAAAACAATTTAGGTATCAAAAAAGGATAAAATATTGCAGTTTACTATTAGGTACACTAAGGACAAATACTGATTAATCTCTCTCATGGATAGAATATAAAGAAACATGGTAGTAGTTTTATTTTATTTATTATTTATTTATTTTATTACTACTACCACTACTTATATTACTACTAATAATAAAAATAATAATAATATAAGCAGAGAATGATAACAGATACTGAGATTCAGCTTGAAGAACTGAGTTTTCTAAGAGGAATAGAGAAAAGTAGGTCAGAAAGATGATCTCTTGGAGATGTGCAAATCTCCATCTCTATAAATTTCAAACAAGGCTTAAGTTGAGGTATGCTGCAAATTTACTATACACACAGAGGTTGTTCATAGAACTAAATGCTTAGAAAAGTTGAAATCACTGATTATAAGATGATATACATTTTGATAGTTCAGATAGTATAACTTCAATGCAAAAGCTCATTAGAAGTTGCCATATTGCATAAACCATATCTGATATATGTTATGTGTTACACACATTTTATCTGATACAAGCAAAGTAAACATAGTTTTATGTATGTATATATATATATCTTAAAGATTTTCAAGTAGTATTTAATACAAGTGTGGAGTTAGCACTAGAAACTAAAACAGAACTTTTTATCTCATTATTTTCTCTTTCCTTTTTTCCCATTTTTTAGGTGAAAGCTCATTCTTGAAACATTTGAGACAAGTTTGCCCCATCCTATATCATTGCTGTTACTTTTGGTTTGTTTGTATGTCTGTTAGTTGGTGCCATACCCATCGAAGCTCAGTGGTTACTCCTGACTCTGCACTCAGAAATGGTTTCTGGCTAGGGGGACCTTATCAGATGCTGGGATCAAATCCATGTCCATTCTGGGTCAGCCACATGCAAGGCAAATACCCTACTGCTGTGCTATCTGCTATCACTCAGGCAACTGTTCTTAATTAAATATTAACATATGCTCACTCAGAGATACCATATTTTTTTGGGGTGTGTCACACCCGGCAGTGCTCAGGGGTTACTCCTGGCTCCATGCTCAGAAATTGCTCCTGGCAGGACGGGGGACCATATGGGACACCGGGATTCGAACCAATGACCTTTTGCATGAAAGGCAGATGCTTTACCTCCATGCTATCTCCCGGGCCCCGAGATACCATATTTTTAAATAATTTTTATTGTGACCAAAAAGTGAATTACAGTAATATTTAAGGTACATAGTGACAATGAATCAGGCCATTCCCACCACCAGTGTTGTCCTCCCTCACCCGTGTTCCCATATCTCCCAGACTGCTACCGTAACTGCTCCCCCTCTGTGTATAACTTGTTGTAGATTGGGTATCAATTCTGTTGTCCTTGACTTTGGGTTTGGCATTTAAGACTGACCATTTTTTTTTTATATCCACTTAATGTTCAAATGACTGTTTGGTTCTGGTATCCTCCATTTTATCCCCTCTCAATTCATAATGCAGAACAAGATGATTCCAGTTATGTGGTTCTGTTGGAAAAAAAAAAAACTTGGAGGATTTAGTCTAGAGTTAGAAATATCAATTTAAAAGAAGAAAGGGGGAAAAAGAAGAAAAACAAAACAAAAACAAACGAGCAAAAAATAGCAACTACCAAAAAAAGCATCCAGCTACTAAAAAAAAAAAAAACACCATCATATAATAAAGAGAAAAAAGAAAAGGAAAAAAGGAAAAAAAAGTAGAAACGAGAAGAAAAAGAAATAAATAAAAGAAGAAAAAAAAACAAAAAATAACGAAGGAAGAAGGGCTGATGTGGCAAGGTTTTATGTGACTTTTATTTTTCCATAGGCACAGTAAGTATTGGGGAAATTAGAAAGGGAATTTTCTTTGGTCTAAGAGATACAGGATTTGTCCACCCTTGAAGCATACTGGCATGGGAACATCTAGAGACTCCATACACACTCATTTTCACAACCCAAGGTCTTTTTATGGTGCAGGAAATTTTCTGCTCAGTTGCTGATGATAGTGTCAGGTCTCTGTAGATAGAGATCTTGGTATTTTCACAGGCCATAGGATGAATACTAGAATAGAGTCTTTTTTTATGGTTCTAGAAGTTCTGTTCCATCACTGTTGTAATCAGTCTTCTGTAATTAGCTTGGTTTTTGCTCAGATCCTAGGACAAAGTCTATGATGGAGTCTTTAATTATGGTTCCAGAAGTGCAGTTGTCAAATTAAGACCTCTTAAATTAGAGGTCTTGGTTTTTTGTACAAATCCTATGCCAAGACTAGTTTAAGATCTTTCTTAATGACCCCATGATAAGTTTTGCCCAGTCATGGTTGTCAAAGTCAGTTTTCTGTAGTTAGTGATGCTGGTTTTTGCACAGAGCAAAGGATGACATGTCTTCTGATTTCATCTTAACATTATGTGATGAGATAGGGCAACCCATTCTTAGATCAAGTTGTTGCAGTTTCCTCATTTTCAGGATGTCATATCACAACTGATGAAAGTTGGTGCCAGTAGTATTAGGAATTTTCCAGGGTGGGGAGTTTGGCTCCTGGTGCTATTGCAGTGAACAATGTCAGTTCTATGCCTGCAATCTGGAATTTGGGTTTGGATGGTAGCTGTCTGATCACATGGAATCTAAGTTGGGCCCACATAAAACATGTTCAGGGTGAAGGCATCCCTGTATTATAAAATGTATGGGTTCTTATCTCTAGTAGATAATAGCTTATTTCTGTGCATAAAATTTCCTCTTTTCTAGAGTGCCTAAGCAAATGTGAATGGTGCCATATTATATTATGTCCCCTGTATATTTAATATTCTATAATAATACCTCTTAGTGAGTTTATTCCCAAATGTAAAAAAGCCTCCTCAATTACTTAATTTCTTTAATTATCTTTTTCAGATTTATTTTTATTTATTTCTTCTATTTTACATATATATATACATATATATTTTCTTTTAACTTCACCTGTTTTGGTTCTATTTGGTTCAAAAACCTAGAAGATGTAGTCTTGCCTGGGATAAAAGCTCAGGTCCAAACCAGTGAGCAGATATTATGTTGTCTTTTATTCTTACCTCCAAATGCGTTAGTGATATCATATTATATCTAAATAATAAATTTTCATTCAATCAAAGATATGACAGCATAATTTTAAACTTCTTTATATTCAATAATGTAACAAGCACTTTCACTTTATTTTACAACAATCAACATAAAGCCTGGTACAAAGTAATTAAAATATAAGAATCCTATTGAACATAGGCAAGTTATAAGTAAAATACAGATGGAAACTTTATGTAGCAAATATCATAAAAGATTACTAACTAGTTAGTATTGTCCTGACCTATTGGCGAGTAATATTTTTTGTAAAGCAGTATTGTCTCATTTAGACACACATATTTATATATCTATTATATATTACTTTTTTCAAAACTTATTTAGAGAAAGTAAATCACTTGAAACACGTTTGTTTCATTATAAACTATAACATATTTTTTGACAGTAGGGACTTTCATATTTTTGACAAATGCAAACCTTTTAAAACTCATGATCTATATTAATAAAGTTTGTGAAAGAAAATTGGTTAAGTTTTCTTTTATTGTAAGAGAGAACCACAGGTCTTTAATGTTGACTATATTTATAAAATAGTAAATATGCATAAAATCCTATACACTGCCTAAAATATAAATCCTGTATTTTAAACTTTTTGTTTCATTAGAATATTTATAAACCTTTTTACCTATCTTATTCTATTTGGTGTGAATTTAAACTATAGTAATCATATGTCAATATGTTTCTTAACTACAAAGGAAAACTTTATAATGCAGTATATTATAGAACACTGTATACTGCTTAAACAAAACAAGATTTTTGACAAAGATCAACTTTTAGTTTTTACTAATAAAATATTTTTTAATAGAAATCACCATTCGGGGCCCGGGAGATAGCATGGAGGTAAGGTGTTTGCCTTTCATGCAAAAGGTCATCAGTTCGAATCCCGGTGCCCCATATGGTCCCCCGTGCCTGCCAGGAGCAATTTCTGAGCATGGATCCAGGAGTAACCTTTGAGCACTGCCGGGTGTGACCCCCCCCCAAAAAAAAAGAAATCACCATTCTTATTACCATCCAAAGTGAATTTCTCTTCAATCCTCTCCTAAAGTTTTTGCTAGTGTATAAATACAGGATGAACAAAGTTCAACAATTTATCTTCATACCTTTGATATGTTTCCAGGCTCAACTTCAGTCTTTGGAAGTATCATTAAACATAACTGACACTGCTCTGAATTTCTATTAATCAAAATTATGTTAACTTATATTAAATTAAATTATATCTTAATGGAATACATACTCATTGCCTTTATTAAGGTTTTATTTTAATATACTCAGTTTTGTATAATAATATTCTCCAATCATTCTAATATGAACTTTGAAAAGAAACAAGAAATTCATAGTAACTTTCACAAGAACTTTTCTGGTGATGATCGCAAAGGTGAGATCTAAAATAAGGTCTTTAATGAACAAAGTAATCGTACAGTGAGCAGGGCATTAACCTACACACAGTCAGGATTCAATCCTTGACACCACATATTATTCCTAAGTCCCACCACAAATAATCCCTAAATGCAGAGCCAGGATAAATCCCTGAGCACCACAGGGAGTGTAGTGCAAGAAAAAAAAAAACAGCAATAAAAAGGTTTTATTAGTTTGTTTACATTAAGAACACTATTGAAATAAATCAAAGGTCATTTGAAGCTGATCTTAGAAGTTTCTAGGATTACTTTTTAGATAAAATATTAATTATAGTGAAATGTTGAGCAACAAGATTTTTTTTATTACTTAACTTATAGCAAAATGATGTAAAATTTCAGCAATGCACCATAGGAACAATATTAATCATCTTTATTCTTCTTGATCTGGTTCTCTTGCTACTTTGTCTCCTTTGAAATTTTGTGAAAGCTTCATAAGCCCTCCCTCTGCTTCCTTTTCTACTACATAGGTCATTTTGTACTAAATTATTTTACCTTTATTGATGCATAGTATTAAACAACTCCCTACTCAGAAGCTCAAAATAATAGGATCACATGGTCTTACTGTCAGTTCTATATTTTGTAAAATATACATTAAATAAAATATAAGCAACTACCTCAGATTATAGAAGTATTATACTGAGATATTGTCTGGCTTTCAATAATTTAAATATATTTTATTTATTACAACCACTGCCACTTGGGTTTAAGGAAAAGAAAGAGTTGTGATGCTTATTGTTAAGCATGAAAAAGTTTTCATCCAGGATGATTGACCTCATGCTTGAAGGCAATTATACAACTGAAAAATACAACAACTCATGTAGTACAAAGAACTTGTGCATCACTTAACTTATGTAAAGATATTTTGATTTTCTAGTGCCCCTGTGTAAAAAAATGCATGAAAGATAAACAGCTAAATATTTTTAAAAGCAATAGAAAGATGTTTTTGTAAGTCACTGATATCAGAATAAATATTCATCATTGTGTATATATAAATTCCTTTATACATATATAACCATTTTGTAAATTAGGATAGGAAATCTTTCTTTTATTTAAAGTTTCCTAATTATTAGTGATAGTGACTGTCTTCTGTCTTCAAAGTACATTATATTCAGAAAAATACACTATATTTCAAATATACATTGAAATACATTTTCAAACATAAAATTTAGGGGCCGGGAAGGTGGCGCTAGAGATAAGGTGTATGTCTTGCAAGCGCTACAGTAGGACGGACTACGGTTCAATCCCCTGGCATCCCATATGGTCCCCCCAAGCCAGGAGTGAACTCTGAGACCAAACGGGTGTGGCCCAAAAACAAAAACAAAAACAAGCAAAACCCCCATAAAACTTAGCAGAAATTTTTATTATTTTATTTTCTGATTATATTCATTTTTATTGATGTTTTCTGAATGTCATTGTTACCAATGAATAATTCGTAACAAATTTATAATGTGTAATCAATTTCAATTTTTCATTTTCAATTAGTAAACAAATTTTCATTTAGTAACCAAAATTGTAACTAATTTGTAGTTTTTTATTTAGTGTATTTTATTTAGTGTCTTTTTTATTAGTGTATTGTTGTGTATTATTATAATCTTAGATAACAAAGATTCTATCTGCTTTTCTCTATCTCATAGCTTTATGTTTTCAGTTATGTTTTGGATAAATTTTGTATCACAAATTACATGTTTGTCAATATTCCTCATGTTCATATAGATGTCCAATTACTGCAGAAGTATTAGCTCAAAGATAATATATTCTTCACTAAATTATTATCATCATATGTATGCATATTATTTGGTTTTGAGACCACAGTAGTGGTTTTGTACTTTGGATTATTTCTTGCAATGCTCAGGCGATTATTAAGGGTGCCAGTTATTGAAGCCCTGTCAACCATGTGTGAAGCAAGCACTCTATATGAACTTTATTATCACTTCAGTCCTTCTATTTAACTAATTTTGTATCTTTTCCTAAAGCTAGTAGGAGATTTCTGATTTCAGCCGAAATGCAAAAACATGGGAAATTGTTATTATTACAATATAAAAAAAGGCATGAAAACACCAAAATGAAACTGCTATTCCCAGATTCCTTACATGAGTAAGGTTTCAAGTTCTATCCTAAAATAGAGAAATAGGGGAATTCAGATGGTCAAAATCAAGATTTTCTTGTCTATAGTAAAATATATCTGAGTTAACAACTGTTATCAGCACTTAGCTTTTAAGTTTGATAAGTTGTTGGAAACTGAACATCAAGTTTCTTTCCAAAATAATTTAGGCAACAAAGTATAGTATTTTATATGTAATAATCATCACATGATTGATATCGTAATGCTACTGACTAGCAGGAATAAATGCAATTGTAATGAATTGACTTAAACTAGCTTTTTGTTTGTTTGTTTCTTTGTTTTGGGGTCATGTCCGGCAGCCTTTAGGGTTACTCATGATTCTACACTCAGAAATCACTCCTGGCAGGCTCCGGGGACCATATGAAAAACTGGGTTTGGAACCACTGTCCTTCTGCATGCAAAGCAAATGCTCTATCTCCATTCTGTCTCTCCAGTCCCAGACTTAAACTGTCTTAAGTTAACAATCAATACAGTCACTTGTTTTGCAGTGCATTGTTAAACAATTGAGAAACTCCAGGATAAATAAAAGTCTTTCCATCAAGAGGGTAGTTCACATTAAAAATAATGCCCTGATAATGTGTCTCTGTAAAAAGAAAAAAAATTAACCAATCTCAAGTTAATTTAAGACAATTTCTAAATTCAAGACTTGATACCTTGGAAATCTCCATATGTTGTCAATGGCCATCTTAGACTGACCCAGTGAAGCATGAAATTAAACCTGTCTCAAATTAATCTAAGACAACTTCTAAACACAGGATCTAGTGCCTTGGAAATCTCCATTCTTGGCAATGGATTGTCTAGATAAACATGCTGTTTTCCTATATAGCTAAATTGAAAAAAAAAGAAACAATAAAGTTAATTTACTTAAGAAGCTTTGGATAGCCATACATATATCATAGGATATAGGCTTCAACTTACAAAATGTTATAAGGGACAAATAGTATACTCAGTAAAAATCTGCCTAGCACATAGCTGACCTATGCTCATTTCCTGGCTCAATTCCTCAATTCCAATTTGTTCCTTGAGCCCAATCAGGTATGATCTCTGAGTAAGCCCTGAATTCTTATGGGTATGGCCCAAAAAGATAAACAAAAATAATAAAATAAAATAAAAATACAGAACATGTAAAATTCAGGAAAAGTATCCTAGTTTTGGGAAAAAAAATGCAAGACAAACTTAAATGTCAAATGAATTTTAAAAGTAATTGACCACAAAAAATAAAAACAAAGTAATCAATAGGTTTAAAAATCTAATGGAGAAAAATGTAGACAATATCCAATACCAGAAAATATTGCAAACATATGATATTAACTATATTAAAGACAGAGGGCATTTTAGAATTAGAGTCAAAGGGCCAGAGCGATAGCATGGTGGAAGGCCTTTGCCTTGCATGCAGTAGACTCAGAACAAATCTGGGTTCAATTCCCAGTATCTCATATGGTCCCCAAACCTACTAGGAGCAGTTTCTGAGAGCAGGGCCAGAAGTAACCCAGGAGCACCACTAAGTGTGGCCCAAAAACCAAAAACAAAACAAAACAAAATTTTTCTGTGCAAAAGACATTTTTCTTTGTGGTACTGTATACATAATACTGAGTTCAAGGTGATTGTAATGCCAATCGATATCCCCAGGATGAGTTATGTGAAGTGGGAAGGAGAAAAGCCAAAAATCCAAGTAGGGAAGCTACAACTTCTCTATCTACCTCCAACACCAGCAGAAGTGGCTGGAAAGATCTAGCATTGTGGGCCTTGCTCTGGCAAGGGAAACAAAATAACTCCTAGACCTTGCCCAACTCCTCTGGGTCTTTTCCTTCCTAGAAATTCTTATCTAGAGTCAAGGATATAGCCAGTATCAACAACAAGCAGGATAAATGAAACAAGATGGTAGATACGTAGGGAAGGGATTCATAAGGTAATAAATTCTTGACATGTAATATTTCATTTGGGTCCATGGCCTTCCCTCAGCAGAGAATTTCAAGGAGAGAAGAGCAGTGAAGTAAAAACTGAATTTACTTCAAGGTGCTGAGGAAGAAGAAAGGATAAGAAAGACAGAGATCTAAGTCAAGTGGTTAAGAGAGAGCAAAGGTTTTTGGGAAGTCAGAGAGAATCCCTTTATACAATCCATATTGAAAGTAAGAAGGTCCACATCTCAAGGAGGAGATATGAGTAACATGTGCTTGGACATCATGTACTCAGAAAACAAATGTACTCATCTCCTTTGCTCCAAGTTGACTTTTATAGGATTCTCAAAACCTGCTCCACTTGGGGGCTGGAGTGTAGCACAGCGGTAGAGTGTTTGCCTTGCACACAGCTGACGCAGGATGAATGCGGGTTTGATCTCCGGCATCCTATAAGGTCCCCAAGGAAGGAGTGACTTCTGAACACAGAGTCAGGAATATACCATGAGCGCTACTGGGTGTGACCCCCCAAAAAAAACAAACAACAAACAAACAAAGCAAAAAATCTTGGAACTTTACTTAGGAAAAAGACTTATTACTATGTAATTGCCAGGAGATAGTTGATTTTCTTCTTTAATATTACTTTCCTGGCCTCTATCCTGTCAGTATTTTTCCTACTAGGGGATTCTCTTCTCTGGGTCTTCAATGACTCCTGGAGAGACTCTTATCGTTGATGAAGTATCTTCTCAAATCCTGTGCTTGGTTATAATTCATCTCAAGAATTCATTTTCTTTTGGGTCTTTTCCCTACCTGCATACCTGCCCGAATCAGTTATCTTTCATCTTGTTAATGCTGGTTAGATTTGACATTTTATAAGAATTTCCATGCTGCATCAAGTGTGATATCTGAACTCCGAGTCAGTATTAAGTCCTGAGCACTGCCATTAGCTTAGTCCCTGAAGCAAATGAAACATTGTCAGACAATGTTTATATGAGCAAAGGAAAAATAAATAAAGTGGAAAGTCTACAGAAACTTTCAAAACTGGAGTAAAATTTAAAGTTAAAACAAAGAAAACAGTACAACACATAATTTCAAGAATTGTGTATATTATGTGAGAAAGTATGCATAATGCAATTCCACAGGAGAACAAATGTTTTATGAAAAATTATGTAATACATGGTCTTTAAAGTAATTTTTTAAAAATAAAATGGTTCTTGACATCCAGTATAAAATGCAGAATATCACACAAAAATTATGAATATAGGGGTTGGAGTGGTGGTGCAAGCAATAAGGCATCTGTCTTGCCTGCACTAGCTTAAGACAGACCATGGTTCGATCCCCGGAATCTCATATGTTCCCCTATGCCAGTAGCAATCTCTAAGCACATGGCCAGGCGTAACCACTGAGTGTCAGCATGTGTGCCTCCCCCCCCAAAAAAAAACAAAAAAATTATAAATATAAAATGCTTCATCATCTCTCTGAAGAGTGTGAGAAAGTAACATAAGAAATTTTGAAAATAAACTTTGA